>ML394802.1:11245-134908 GCA_005239525.1 Nicotiana knightiana | reverse complement strand
GTTAATTCTTTATTTGCTGTTATGTTGCTCGTATATTTTCTGTCTGTACAGGTTTATTTATGTGGGTGTCCTGTCATAGCCTCGTCACTACCTCGTCGAGGTTAGGCTCGACACTTACGGAGTGCATTGGGTCGGTTGTACTCATACTACACTCTACACTTCTTGTGCAGGTATTGGTACTGGTCCCTGCTGTCCGTGAAACGTATTAGCTCGGATTGACATTCGAAGAATCGAGGTAGATCTGCTGGCGTCCGCAGAACTTGAAGTCCCCTTCCACTTTCCCTATTTTACTGTTCTTTTTATTTAGACAGTTGTATTTATTTTAAACCTTTTTGTAAAGACTCTAGAAGATCATTAATTGTAACCCTAGATCCGGGTTGTACTTAGATATTATTTGTTTTATATTATTCTGTACTCAATTTTAGTTTCATTTCAGCTTAATTGAATTTACATTGATTAAAATTGGCTTAATGATCCTCTAATTTTGGCTTGCCTAGCAAGTGAAATGTTAGGTGCCATCACGGTCCCGAAGTTGGGAATTCTGGAAAGAGACAAGTTGGTATCAGAGCACTAGGTTGCGTAGGTCTCACAAGTCACGAGCAGGCGTAGTAGAGTCTGGAGGATCGGTACAGAGACGTCTGTACTTATCTTGTAGAGGCTATGAAGTTTAGGAACAAATTTCACTTCTATTCTTCTCTGTCATGCGATTTTATTCTATCATTGTTGATTAAACTCTTCTATTTTTGTCCTCCCGCAGATGGCGAGAACGCGTACTGCATCTTCAGCTGGACAACAGTCGAAGCCCCCAGTGGCAGCTCCTACTAGGGATAGAGGTCGAGGCTGAGGTCACGCCAAAGGCCGAGGCAGAGACAGAGCTCAGCCTAAAGCTCGAGCAGCAGCACCAGCAGTGGAGCCTCGGGTGGATTTTGATGAGGAGGTTCCAGCTCATACTATACCTGTCAGACCAACTCAGTTCTCGGAGGGGTTCATCGCCACCCCAGTATTATAGGACGCTCTAGTCCGTTTGGTGGACCTTATAGAGAGTGTGGCCCACACCGGTACCTTCTCGGTGGCACCAGCCGTCTCTTAGGCTGGGGAATGAGCACATACTCCCACTACCCACACTATGGAGCAGATGGCTCCCCTGTATCAGACACCAGTAGCCCTGCCAGATGGGGTAGTTCAGCCAATTGTTGCGGAACAGGCTAGTGACAGGCTCGCCATGTCTTCTGATGGCTTATTGAGATTGGACAAGTTCACCAAGATCTTCCAAGTTCACTTCAGTAGTGCACCTTCCAAGGACCCACATGATTATCTTGATCGCTGCCATGAGGTACTGCGGAACATGGGGATAGTTGAGACCAATGGGGTCAATTTTGCTGTGTTTCAAATGACGGGTTTCGCCAAGAGGTGGTGGAGAGATTATATGTTGACCATACTAGCTGGGTCGCCTGCTATTACTTGGGACCAGTTCTCTCAGGTCTTCCTAGAGAAGTTCCTCCCTATGACATTGAGAGAGGACTACCGCTGGTAGTTCGTGCGTCTCCAGCAGGGCAGTATGACAGTTACTTAGTACAGACCCGTTTTGTGGATCTATCTCGTCATGCCCTTCTTTTGCTTCCCACTTAGAGGGAGAGGGTGAGGAGGTTATTGATGGACTCTCTCACCCTATCAGGCTTCAGATGGCCAAGGAGACTAAGGTGAGATTTCTTTTCAGGCGGCTTCCAATGTCGCCAGACAGATCGAGGTGGTTCCTGCACAGGAGAGAGGGCATGGGTCTGATAAGAGTCCTCGCCATTCTGGTGGTTTCAGTGGAGCCTCGTCTGGAGGCAGGGGTATCTTTAGTAGAGGCCATCCTCCTAGGTCATCTACGGTTCTCCAGGTGGCCGAGGCCCTCATATGTCTCATTCCGACCAGCTAGCCTACAGTGCACCACCAGCTCTTATTAGTGCACCTTTACTCCAGAGTTTAGAGTGGTTACTCAGGTCGACAGGGATAGTTTCAGGGTCAACAGTCACAGCAGTCGAGGTCGTGTTATACCTGTGGTGACCCGAGGCACATTGCTAGATTTTTCCCTCGAGCACCGGGCGGCTCACAGCAGTAGGGTTCTCATTCCATGGTCCCGACACCGAAATTCTCACCACTCGTTAAGCCAGCCAGAGGTAGGGGCCAGAAAACTAGAGGTGGAGGTCAGGCCGCTAGAGGTGGAGGCCATCCAGTTAGAGGTTGTCCTTGGGACGTGGTTCAAAGTGGTGGGGCCTAGCACCGATGTTATGCTTTCCCAACCAGGCCTAGGCTGAGTCATCTGATGCTGTTATCATTATTGTTTCAGTTTGCCATAGGGATTCTTCAACTCTATTTGATCCGGGCTCTACTTATTCCTACGTGTCATCACATTTTGCTTCATATCTAGTTGTGCCCGTGATTCTTTAAGTGCTCATGTGCATGTGTCCACACCTGTGGGAGATTCTATTATTGTATATCGTGTCTATCATTCAAGTGTGGTTACCATTGGGAGTCTTGAGACTAGCGTAGATCTCTTACTTATTGATATGGTTGATTTTGATGTCATCTTGGGTATTGGTTGGCTGTCACCTTATCGTGCTATACTGGATTGTCACACCAAGACGGTGACCTTAGCCTTGCCGGGGTTTCCTCGTTTAGAGTGGAGAGCGACTCCTGGCCATTCTACCAGAAGGGTTATCTCTTATGTGAAGGCTCGTCATATGGTCGAGAAGGAGTATCTAGCTTATTTGGCGTATGTCCGCAATTCTATTGCGGAGGTTCCTTCTATGGATTCAATTCAGTTGCTCGTGGGAGTTATGAGGTGTTTCCTGCAGATCTATCGGGGATGCCACCCGGCAGAGATATTGACTTCTGTATTGATTTGGCTCCGGGCACTCAGCCCATTTCTATTTCGACATACCGTATGGTCCCGCTAGAGTTGAAAGAATTGAAGGAGCAGTTAAAAGATTTTCTTGATAAGGGCTTCATTAGACCTAATGTCTCGCCCTGGAGTGCGCCTGTGTTGTTTGTGAAGAATAAGGATGGATCAATGATGATATGCATAGATTATCAGTTGAACAAAGTCACCATCAAGAAAAAGTATCAATTGTTGAGGATTAATGACTTATTTGATCAGCTTCAGGGTGCCAAGGTATTTTCGAAGATTGATTTGAGGTCTGACTACCATCAGTCGTGTTCTAGCTTGTACAATCGCTCGACCTTCTTTGTTTGAGCGTATCAGGGAACGACAATGTGATGACCCTCATTTGCTTTTCCTTAAAGACATAGTGCAACACAGTGGTGCCAAGCATGTCAGTATTGGAGATGATGGAGTTTTGCGGATGCAGGGTCGTATTTGTGTGCCCAATGTAGATGGACTTCGTGAGTTGATTCTTGAGGAGGCCCACAGTTCTCGGTATTCTATTCATCCGGGTGCCGCCAAGATGTATCAGGACTTGCGGTAACATTACTGTTGGAGAAGAATTAAGAAGGATATAGTTGCATATGTGGCTCGGTGTCTAAATTGTCAGCAAGTAAAGTGTGAGCCTCAGAGGCCCGGTGGTTTGCTTCAGAAGTTAGAGATTCCTGAAGCACAAAATTGCTTATGCCAGAATTTCCTCTTTGCGATTGCAGAATCACCTTCACGATCGTGATGCCTTGCACTGACAAACCTGTGCGAACGCAAAGGCTAAGCTACCAGCTCCCTCTTCAAGAACACGATGATCCCCTCAACGTGAACGTGAAGTATCATTACCACAAGCCTTCACAAACACGACACACAAAGAATGAACTCAAAGAAAAGCACAAACTCTATCCCAATTCCTTAATCGCGAATGCGAGATTCCCGTCACGAACGCGATAAACACCAGATATCAGAAAAATCTACCAATTCAAACATGCTCCGGGTGGCCCAAAACTCACCCGATCCACCCGGGACCGCGTCCAAACATAACAACAAGTCCATAAATACTACTTGAACCTATCCAAAGCTACCAAATGTTTCATCCTATTTAGCACTAGTCAAAACATAATACAACTAATGGTCCTTCTGAAGTTGATAAAAGAAAGTCGCCACCTAATATTTAAGGTATATTATGGTACCTATAGGTCTGTGAGATTATTATCCTAATAGTCAGCTAACCGATAAAATTTGGATAAGGGTTCTAGTTATTCTAAGCGGAAGGTGTTAGGCATCCTTTAAAATACACCTAAGGTGGCTCCTTAAACTTAAGCTAGGTATGGGAAAAGGAAAAGTGTATATTCTGCTTAGTTAGTGTTTAAAGTTGGTAAGTAAACTCCATGAAAATGTTCTCTGTATTATTTGAAAATAAACCCGCCCGCCCCGCCCCCATTGCCATCCCTAGCCTTGTGTTCAAAACCAATTGAGGTTCATCATTTTTCAAAGTTGGCCGTGTTTTGTTTTTACTTGTTAAAAATAGCCCTCGCATTATTTTCACGATTGTCTAACAATTTTTCAAAAATAGTTCGTTTTCGCTTTTGAATCTGCCAAAGTTTAAACTTACTGAAATCATTAGTGATAACAAGAAAAAACCTTTCGTTTGTTGAAAAGACAAGTTTGAAATTAATAGTGATCAAACATTAGGGTAACTAAGTGAGCATAATGTTTACCTACGAGTCTTGTTTTACCTAATTTCCCTAAATGAGCAATCAAAATATCCAATATGGTTAGTTTTCCAAAGTATGTATACACACATAAGCAATATAATGAAGAACAACAAATGTAGTTAAAAGTGGAGGGAGGAGAACTAAACTATCGATATGGGCTAGCAGATATTCAGACCCACCAGATATACACAAGCAGCAAACTCAACAGGTGACCCAGGTGGGATCGCACATGCATGCACAAAAAGAATAGGGAAATAATTAGTGAACATTAGTAGGAGATACAAGTGACAATAATAAAGGGGGCGAGGGATATAATGAGATTAATTTTACTTGTATTATTCCAATGAGGATTAATAAGAATTAACGACCAAAACCTTTGAAAGAGACCTTATTCATTAATAAAACTCCCCGTCGGCCCCTTGTACTTCAGAGTTAACAAGGGTCTCAAGGATCCCGAGCAGTGCTTTGTGTCGGGGAGGGATATTTTAACCACATACCAAATTTACACCCAAATACCCTTATCATCCATACTTACTCTTCCTCAAAGGTTTAGGCACAAGTAAAGCGTCAAATTAGTGATTCCATATTGCCAAAACACAAGCAGTAGATATAAAAGATCATGATAAACCTTTCCAAGGTTCAGACACACAAAGATTCAGTAACTTTAGGCAAACATGACATTACAATTCATCATCAGATCACATAAGTGACTTAATTATGACACAATATTGACGTAGAAGAATTAATATTATAGCGTGGAGTATAAGGACAGGACAATGTAATATGCATAGAATCATTGTTGGGACATGATCAGGCACGATCACAAAACACAAGTGACATAATTCATTACTTATAACTTCAGGCTCAGAAATGTTATCAGGTAATCACCAGTAGCATACAAAGATGAGCATAAGCATTTGTTCTATTGATTCCAACAAAGATTCAATTTAAATGGAAAGGTTAATTTTAATCTTGTTTAATCTTAATGGAATGATGTTTAATTATAACAACACATAGTTTATCTGACTTTACAGTTATCAGACTCAGACAATTTTAGGTTAAATCCTATATAAGCAGCGACATTAACAAGCATAAGACAACAGGCAATGATATTCGTTTTAATTTGGCAGAGCAAACATACTCCAATAAGTTAACACTATGTAAATATATACAGGTTCATTAGGAGGATATGTCAACACATGCTCAATGCATGATTCTGTATGCAGGTTGTTAATATAGCATAGTTTCATGACCAAGTTTACTAGGTGGAGCTATTTAAGTAAGAACATGTTGTTACATGCATTACATATAGATTTCTTAAATAGAGTTACTCACTGAACTTGAACCAGTACAATATCATAGAAAGGTCATGATTATTGTAGGTACAGAGTTAACAAATAGATGTAACTACACAATTCCTTGAACTAAGGTCATGTAATTGTCTATGAGCATAGTAGAACTAACATGACAAATGTGAATTCAGGTATAGAGGTTAAGATGAGTCATTAACACACAACACCAGGAATTTCATATGGATATTGTCACAAAGATCAAACAGTCATGAGACGGCAAGTATTAACACTCATTTCTTGGGTCAATCCCAACATATCATGTTCAGATATGAGGACACACTACAAGAAAAGGCTCCATTTATGGGGTTATTTTGTCAATTTGTGACGGTTTTTGACCCCCACAAATTGTATTGAGGCGGTTTTTAAAAACTCCATAGTTACGTTCGCCACGAGCATATTTGAGGCGGTTTTTAAAAACCTCCATGACGACTGTCGCAAAATGACTTTTTACATTGTGGGGGGTTTTTAAATCAATTTGTGACGGTTTAGAACCTCCATTAATATTGCTTTAGTGTTTCAAAAAAAATATATTGCGAGAATTTTAAACCCCCACAATATGATTTGAGCATTAAAAAAAATATATATGGGGTTTTATAACCCCCCAAATATGATATTAATGTTCAAAAAAATTAGTGGTAGTTCATTTTGCCACAGTTAGATAGATAATTTTATTGAATAAGTAATAATATAAGTCAAATTCCATTAGAAACAACCATAGTGAGAAACATTACAAATTCAAATCCATACCAAATTATACAAAGCTATTATCTAGTATGATATTTAATACAGTGACCACCATTTATTCTAAATAGAATAGAGTACTGCTCTTTAGCTAAGACTCCAGAGACTGCCGAAACACAACTGACAGGCAGGTACTAAAACTCTTAAGAAAATTAGTAACTCTTGGCAATACCGCAATAGACGGTAATGATACAATGACAAAGAAATTGATGGGTTATAAAAACCTGAATTTAACTAAGAACATGGAGTTCTCAATGTTCTTGTGATAATCAGTAATGAATTTTAACATGTTGTGACCATACTCTCTCAGTTGTGCTGCATCCATGTGCTTCAATTCACCCTCCCTAACTATGAAAAGAAAACCCAAAGATTATACGTAAAAGCACATTCGGCAAATGTAAACTTTAAAGCAATGAGCATACATGCAAAGTGTAATGCTTTTGAAGTGATACATTTTAACATCAAACAAAGGCAATTAATAACACATTAAAAGCGAAGCATTTTGATATCAAAGTAA
Source organism: Nicotiana knightiana (assembly GCA_005239525.1). Taxonomy (NCBI): domain Eukaryota; kingdom Viridiplantae; phylum Streptophyta; class Magnoliopsida; order Solanales; family Solanaceae; genus Nicotiana; species Nicotiana knightiana. The sequence goes on along the minus strand of ML394802.1, from coordinate 127,666 downwards.
CCACAATTTTATGGAGTACTATACCATTCATAACTCAGAGTTTGTTGAAGGCCACTCATTTTTTACTTTTGACAAACCAAAAAAAAAAAACATATTGATGAGCTACAACAAGGCCACTCATTTTTCATCATTCATGGCAACACTAAATCAATGGAAAAGTATGAGTTTGTTGAAGTCGTAAACTACACAGTAGTACTTATTCTCGTTATAGTACTAGACATAGAGTTAGTCTTGGATTTAATTGTACCTAGTTGAACATGATAAGTTTTATGGTAAAGGAACGTTCAACTTGTACAGAGCATATGTTGTAGATAAAGTTACAAAGTTTACATCCAGTACAATCAGGAATTCAAATTATTCAGAGCCTTTTTTATAGGTTAAAATTATGCAGAGCCTTGACAAGACACATGATTTCATTGATCAATCTAAATAAACTTTTTCTTTCCATAGCTATATCTACTATTGTAAATAATTTCCAACTAGTAAGCTTTCTCAGAAGTCACAACCTTCCAAAGGAAAACAACCTTAGAACTAACACAGAACTTGAGCTTTTAGGAAACGTATTGACAAATTTCTACCTCATTATTTCTTCCCTTGACTAACATTGAAATCCAACAGCCATATTTTATTATACTGAAAATGAAATAAATGCTTAGGAGCTCACATGGACAAACATAAATCTCACGCGACTGAAAAAATGAAGTAAATATTTTTTTTATAAGAAGAGAGTAGTCTCCTAATAAAACTAAGGACAACAACATCTGTACTACAATAACTTGTACTATTACGCCTCAATTTCCAAGCTAATGTGGTTAGATATATGAATCTTCTCTAACCATTTCGACTATCAAAGATAAATATAAAATATAAATCCTTTCCAGGAAGAATATAAAGTACAAAGCTCCCACCCAATTGCAAAAATTAGAATATAGTTTCTGTAACTTCTTGCATTTTATTAATCACTGAGAGAAATTGAAGTATGAAGTATGTCCCAACTGCTACAAATTTCAAATTACATGAGGTGAGTAAGGACCATGAGGGGCAAGTATATATAGTCTTTCCCTAACCTTACCCCTATTAAACCCAATGGACTTGTTTTGTAGCAAAAAGATGCAAGCACCTATTTATTGGCACCCAAAGTTATTGCTCGTGCATTGGGTATCTTTATAGGAAATGAAGCAATATGCAATAGTCATAGTAACATCTACAATTTATATTATGAATTTTATTCTTTTATTTTTAATTTTTGGTTGATGAATATGGTTATAGTTCAATTTATTCAACCAACCTAAAGCTCTAAGGTCAATCTTCCAGTTGGTGTGAAAAAAATTTCTTACTTGAGAGGATCAGTTGAGTAGCAAAGGAAGCTTACATAAGACCTTGTTAATAATCACAAGCATCAAGAGAATTCTCAAACATATAATGTCACCAATTATATACAAAGAAAAGTTAATTTAGAGAGGTGAGGTTTACCTCATACATAGCCTATTGCATCTCCAAACACATAGCTTCAAATTTCTGCTATACATAGGCTCATTTTAGTCATTTTATTTACTTGCAGGTTTCAATGGGAGAATACGTGTATTTCATAAAACAATTGGCCCGCACTATGCACATAAAAAAATACAGTAAAAATAATCTCACAAGTCACATATAAACAATGATTATATTTGTCTCTACACAAGAATAAGATTAAAACAACAGAAAGAATATATAATTACAATGGTAAGAATTAAAAGGGATCTGTTATACCTTGTAGAGTTGTAAAATAGTGAACCAAAGAATACTAAGACTTGAGGCATAAGAGTGAGGAGATTTATATCGATATCATCAACGAAGTTAGGGATCGCTAAAATTACTCGACGCTCAAAATTCTCTATGCAACAACCCTAATAATTTAAGAAACGACTAGGTACTGGTAACTATTGCTGAATTCACAATGATAAAATATTAAGTGGGATCTGCAGCATATCAATGAAAACACAAGGAAACAAAATCTAGACGAGTTAGGCTCAATCAATTCATGGAAAATAAACCCAGTGAATATTTTTCCACCTTTAATTTTCCACCAGCAAAAATAGGGTTTGACTGATGAAGTCTGTGGGCAGCGACAGAGAGAGAGAGAGTAGCGAGACATAAGTTGTAATACCTGGGTTCTAGGGATGGTGGACTACGATAGGGAACAACGGTTGGGTAGCAACGACAAGAGCAGAGAAATATGAAAAATAAGGTTGGGCAGCAACTATTATTTTTTGAATTTTTACAGAGCAAAAAAATGAGGGAAATATGAAAAAGAAAAAGGAATGGAGGGAATTGGTCATAGTTGGATTAAAAAGATCGCGGGAAACATATAAAATCAAAATTTTAACTGGCTTTTAGTGGGGTTCTTTTACGACCCCTATAGATAAACCTCCAAAAGCACAATATTTTTGAGAAGATTGGCACAAACGCCACAAAACTAATCAATAGTGGGGGTTTCTTATGACCTCCCTAAATAAACCCCCACAAATTCTGCTTTTTCTTGTAGTGACATGTTTTCTGATACCCTAACAAGGTTTAGCATGTGATTTATTTTCCATGAAGAATACACAGAGATCATGTCGCCACAGTAGCATGAATAAGTTACTATCTAGGGTCAAGCAGGTTCAACATGAAAGTACTATCTAGTGGCGAGCACATATACACTTAGCGGTTTAAATCATGATCGGGGTAGAAATTAGAATTTTCATGCCTTGTATTATTATGTGCTCATTTGATTCATAATTTATTTAGCTTATGTGACTATGTTTTCTCTCTTAGTCATTTCAGAAATCATGCCTAGGCTTATGATTAATTTTGAAGGGATAGGAACTTGTTATTGATATGTTGAATTTCACAATTATCTGTTGTCATATAGAGATTTTATGAGCACATATTCGTATGATATTTATTATGTCCTTGTGCACCTTTTATCTAAAAGTCCTAAACATATAAATATATTTCTTATTATTGAATATATGAACCGTACTGAGGATATTGGCATGGAGGGTAAGCGTGCGGGTGAGATATAGTTTTTGCACATTGGACATGATGATCGGAATATTGATTTATAAGGGATGTTATTATTACCCCTCTTGTGCTTGGATTTGGATCTGTTTCTCCAGAGTCAGGTGATAACCCGTATCACTTTGGGCCATGTGAGTGTGGTCGGTACATAGATTTTATATCGAGTCGATACAAGGATTTGTATCGGGTTATGGATACATGGATTGTGTTAATTCAGTTGTTGAATTATGTTATTATTCTTGTGTGGTAAATATTCGGAAGCTTCCAGCCTTTCTACTATTTCTTCGAGGTTAGACTTGGCACTTACCGGATAATGACTATGGTATACTCATACTACGCTTGTGCACATCTTTTTTTGTGTAGAAACTCAGGTTTGTCCTAACAGAGCTTCCCGATTAGGCTAGGAGACCTCACAGAGACTTAGGGTGAGCTGCACTTCATGTATCTACATTGCATTTCCCGATTTCGTGTTCCTTATTATGTTCTTGTCTTATTGTAATTGAGACAGCTTGACCTGTATACAGACTTGATCACATATCCGTAGTTGCTCGTGTACTTGTGCCACCTAGTTTTGGGGGCATATTGTATTGGTCATGTTTAGGCCTTGCTTGTGGTGTTATAAGATATTATCACTGTTTTGAGACTATTTCCATCTTTTATTGCTATACATTTCTATTAAATAATAAAAATGGACTTTATTTGTTATGTTCGGGTTGGCTTGCTTAGCAAGTTCGGCTAGGCACCATCGCGACCTTGAAATGGAATTTTGGGCGGTGACAATATGGTATTAGAGCTCTAGGTTATAATGGTCTCATGAGTCATGAGCAGGTCTAGTAGAGTCTTTTTGATCAGTACGGAGACGCATAGGAAACTACACTTCCTTCAGTCTTAATCGTGCGACTTTGTTGATCCGAAGTTTGAATCCTTCTCTTTCTATTCTCTGGTAGATGGTAAGAATGTGTTCATCGGGAGCTATGATCAGGCATCAGCCCCTCAAGTTGGGCGGTGCGAAGCCGTGGTCGAGGTTGAGGCAGGACTCATGCTGCAGTCAGAGCCCCTGGCAGGGCAGCCACCGTGGAGCCACCAGTAGCTCCGATGGAGGAGCAGATTGTCAATCAGGGTGAGCTAGCTGGACCATCTTAGGCCCCGAAGGGGTTTCATGCTATCCTAATACTTCAAGATGACCGTTCACTTGGTTGGTCTTGTGGAGGGTCTAGCACGGACCGGAGTACTTCCTATGGCACCGGCTACTTTTCAGGCCAGGGAGGGGCACAAACTCCCGCTACTCACACTCCTCAGCAGGTTGCGACTAGTTATATGAACCCAGGGATGGTGCAGGTTGTGGGACATCCTTCTGTAGCTGATGTTAGGCTAGTAGTGGAGGTCGCAATATTTGAGGAGGAGCAAAAGAGCTTTGATCGGTTCAGGAAGATGGCTCATCCTCATTATGATGGTGATCCTTTGTAAGATGCACATGATTTCTTATATGGTTTTCAGGAGATTCTATGCAATCTTGGTTTACTGAAGTCAGTAGGGTGGCACTCACTACTTTTTAGCTTTAGGGGCCAACCAAGACGTGGTGGAAGTCATATAAGCGTAGAAGTCCAGAAGGGTCTCTTCTAATCACTTGGAGTTAGTTCTCACATCTCTTCTTAGTGAAGTTCATTCCACTAACTCATATGGAGGAGATGAGGGGTCAGCTCGAGCACCTCGAGCAAGGTCGCATGACTATAATCGAGTATGAAATAAGATTCACTGATTTATCCTACCATGCAGCTTTTCTAATCCCCACCGAGGTTAAGAAGGTGAAGAGGTTCATTTCGGAACCAAATTTTGGTATAAAGATTGCTTTGGCCAGGGAGGCAGAGACCGGTACTGTAATGACCCGACGAGTTGCTTTCTAGAACCTCGTACCCCTAAATAAGACTCCATGTACTTGCTTTTTTTTATTTATGACTTCTGGGGATGGTTGGTTTGGGATTTGGACGAGTTTGAGTTGGAATCGGAACACTTGGTTCCTTAATGTTGGCTTGAAAGGCCAAGTTTGACTTTGGCCAACATTTTGAGTAAATAACCTCGGAATTGGGATTTGACGGTTCCAATAGGTTGGTATGATGATTTTGGACTTGGGCGTATGTTCGGAAAGGTTTTCGGATGACCCAGGAGCGTTTCGACGTCAAATAGTGAAAGTTTGATTCTTGAAGGTTTTAGAAGTCCTATAAATGTGGTTTGGAATGCATTTTGATGATATCGAGGTCCAAACGAAATTCCGAGACTGGGAGTAGTTCTGTAATGTCATTTAAGACTTGCACACAAAATTTGGTATCATTCCGAGTAGTATAAGTACGTTTCGGCACGTTGGAAGTAGATTGAAGAACTTAAATTTCAAAAGTTTGATTCAATTGGTTTTAGGGTGTAATTCTTAGTTTTAATGTTGTTTCGGGCGTTCCGAAGGTTCGAGCGAGTCCGTATTATGATTTTGAATTGAGGGGGCCTCGGGGGCCCCGGATGCCATTCGGACATCGCGCGAGGCGAGTCCAAGCTCAAAATGAGCTGCTGGTGCACCAGTTCTGGTGCGTCCGCACCCGCGGTTGGGCAGCTGCAGGTGCGAGCTCACAGGTGCGGGCGAAGCTATGCAGATGCGTCCCAAGATCACACCTGCAGACAGGTGAACGCACCTACGGTTCCGCAGAAGCGAGACTGTAGGGGCGAAAGTCACTGAAGGCAGTGACCTTCATTTAATACGGGAGTTTGTCATTTTTGACTCACTTCATTTAATACTTGGGGGATTTGGGAGCTTCAAAATGGGATGTTTCAGCCTATCTTGGTGAGGTAAGTAATTCCTACATCATGTGAGTTTAATACATAGTTTATGGGTAGATTACAACATGTAAATTAGTGAAATTTATGGGTTTAGAGTGAAACCTAGGGTTTTGATAAAATTAAGATTTAACCATAAAATTTGTTATGAAATCTAGTAAAAATCACATATTCTTTATCCTAAGTTTATGAGTAAGGATTTTCTTCAAAAATTTCCGGAATCCGGACACGTGGGCTCGGGGGAGGGTTTTAGGAATCTTGTAATTTGGGTTGGCTAATACCTCTAATAGAGGAAGTGTGAACTTTGGAACTTATATTGATTAATTTTTACCTTATTTGGACAGTTTTGGATTTGTCCGGCTCCGTGTTTGAGGGTTTGAGAGCATTCTTGAGCTCGGGAGTAAGCTTTGGGGCAAGGTAAGTCTCCTTTCTAACCTTGTAAGAGGGAATTATCCCCATAGGAGAAGTAAGTAAATATGTGTTCCTAATTGTGGGGGCTACGTACGTAAGAGTGACGAGAGTCCGTGCGTAGCTACTAATATGCTAAGTCCGGGTAGTCTAGGACCCAAAAACATGCTTTACTTGTCATACTAGAAACCTTATTGTCAAACTAAATTGCTTAAATTATATCAAAATTGGTAAATGAATTTCTAAAAGGGTAAACATCATTTTCCTTGATCGTTAAAGAGAAGTTGACATTTTCTTGAGTAATTGCTTTCTTGATTAATTTTTGATTGACTGTTTGATGTGTTTATTTGTATTTGACCGCGTCGCATGTATGATTCGCGAGCTGGGTAATAGATGCATCTATGGTTCGCGTTGTTCGACCATCCGGAAGTGCACATTTTATTATTTTGTTGGATCGGGCCGTACGACCTCGACATTATTTGTGCATGCTATTTCTTGGTACTTTCTGTGATGTGAGTTGCTTTAAATGTCTTGAAATATAAATTGTTAACTGAAATGATATAAACTGAAATCTTAATTATGAAGGAATTTTCACTTCCTGTTACTATCTGTTATTTATTCATGACATCCATGCTTAACCTCACACTTAATTATGTTATTTTGGCCCTAGTAAGTGTCAAGTCGACCCTTTGTCACTACTTCTTCGAGGTTAGACTTGATACTTACTGGGTACATATTATTTATATACTCATACTACGCTTTTGTACTTAAGTGTACATGATATGAGGTAGGTGAATCTAGCTATCCGCCCGGTGTGCATTCCCGATACTTGACCGAGATTCCACGGTGAGCTGCCCCTTTCTGATGTCGTTCCACAGCGTGCCGGAGTCTCTCTTTTGTTATTTACTGTCTATTCTGTTTCAGACAGTAGGGTAGTTATATTCTTTGTATATTCTACTAGATGCACACATACTTGTGACACTAGTTCCTGGCACACACGTTAGTAAACTATTCTTTTTGGGATGTAATCACTTAATTATGACTTCTTTCGGTCATTTCAGTTTTAAATTGCCTAAATTATCCGTTATTGTCGAATACTTTAAATTTAAGTTAAGTAAATGTTGGAAATGTTTTGATAAAAATAAATGGAACCCATTAGTCGAATAGTGTTGGCTTACCTAACATCGGTGTTGGGCGTCATCGCGACCTAAAATGGAAATTGGATCGTGACAGGTACGACATTTCTTCAGGCTGCGGATAAAGCGTGTCGGATTGAGCGTATTCGAGGTCCGTGTAGGGAGGGAATGGTAAGGAGGGGCAAGATGCCCCGGTATTCTGGCAGTTTCAGTGGTGCTCATCTGGAGGTAGAGATCATTCTGGGAGAGGCCATCCTAGTAGTCTAGCTCCCTCAACTTATCAGTGTGAGCACCTAGTTTTTGACCACAATCGGATTTTTCACCACTTTTTAGTATGTAAATATTCTTTGAGTTTAATCTACATATTTTAGCTTTTGTTTTACCTTTTATAGATTTTTCTTAAGAAATTAAAACTCACAAAAGATTCACATTTTTAAATTACTAGTTTTGTTTTAATTTGCAAAAGAAAAGAAATTCACAAAAATATGTTTTTTCTTCTAATTTGGTAAGACTAAAATTTTTATAACTTTTTCCTTAGTAAATTTCTTATATTTTCTAGCTTTTAGTTGTAGTTGTAGTTGTAGACAATAAATTGCGTCGAGAAAATATAATCAATACCGGAAAATATCGCAACAATCGTAGTATTTTATTTCAAATATTTGAGTGTTACAATCTCTATGAATCCTATGATTCTTCTTTCCAACAGTAAATAAAAGAGTCTCCGAGCTTAATCTTGAATTTTATTTTCTTTTAATCCAAGTGCTTGAAGCTTGATCTTGATCTTTACGTACTTTTAATCCAAGGGCTTGCAGCTTGTTCTTGAATCTTCGTCTTGATCTTTTAATCCTTAAAACTCTTGAATACTTGTAGCTTTTAGAGAAATCCGCAGCGTTTGATGCAGAGCTCCCTCTTGCTTCTTGTTATAACTTCTAGTGTGTTTTCTGAGTTATGAAGACCCCTATTTATGGGATGAAAGAGTTATGATAAGAACAAACTCTTTCCGACCAATCAAATTAAAGTGTGACATGGCCATATTTGATTGGTTAGAACATGTCACTTGCACACGTAACGCGATTTCATTGGCCTTTTAATGTGACTTGGCATGCCTTGTTATTTTGACACGTGGCATGATCCCATTGGCTCTTCCGTTTGACTTGGCGTGCCACGTCATTTGACGTGTGGCACCAAACTAGGCCTCTAGGAAGATAATATCTTGGGCCTAAAGAAATGGGCTCATCATTTGTAGCCCAACTAAATGGTCTAGCCAATGAATTTAGACTTATTTATTTAATCTATATATATTGAATTATGTAATTAATCCAATTATATTAGCCCAATAAATTTTGTTTGGACTAAAATATCTTGTAAATATAATCCAAATTATTTTATCGATTTAGATTCGATAAAATTTAAATGCTTACAAATGCCACATGCTTCAAGTCTTGTCGGATATGAAGTCGTCAAATCTTCGAGACTAGAATTGAAGTATCTCGAGATAATAGCATACAGAGCACATACAAACCATTTATACAGATCTATAATACGCTGGGAATTTTGAATCCCCCCCCCCTCTCTTTTTTTTTAACAAAAACGTGCACTTCTTCGTCATTCCAAAACTGTTGTTCCTAATCAATAATAGGCGTCACATATTTTTATGCTGAATAATACTTTCAAAATATGTGGTCCAATTTCATAACAATCTGCCTATTTTTATGGAATGAGTTACTAGAGAAAAGATAAATTTTCATTACCATAAAATACTCCTTTGACCAATTATGAGTATTATTTACTAATAGGCATACCCTTTAACCCCAAGGTACTTGTTCCTTGGCTAAATACATACGGACAAAGACAATTTGAACATTACTTTTCTTTTACAAAGTCCTAACATGAGTAGGATCTTACTCTGCCTAGGAAACAGAAAAATTGCCACCACCTCGTAGCATATCCCTCATCGAGCATGGGTTATTAGTGCCTCCTCTCCAAAATCTATATATACCACATACCACTTTATCAATTGATAATTAATCTTTGGTTCTTGCAAGCGACTCTGAAAAGCAATAACAAGAAGGTAATTATTTTTACTTCTTTTTATTTTTTTCTGCGTTTTCTTTGCTTGTTCTTGTCTTTTCTCCTTTTTCTTTGTTGTCTCCCTTTTATTTTTTAGAAGTAACTTCGTCAAACTACAAAGTAATTTAAAAATTCAAGACGAAAACTTTTGAAAGTTCGTGATGAAGACCTTTAAATTTTTTGGAGAAGACCCATAAAAGTTCGCGCAAAGATCCTTAAAAGCTCGTGGTCAGGATTTTTAAAAGTTCACGGTGAAGACCTTTAAAAGTTCGCGGTGAAGACCTTTAAAAGCACGCGATGAAGACCTTTAAAAGTTTGTGGTGAAGACCTTTGAAAGCACGCGATGAAGACCTTTAAAAGTTCGTGGCGAAGACCCTTAAAAGTTCGTGCAATCCTTAAAAGCTCGTGGTCAGGATTTTTAAAAGTTCACAGTGAAGACCTTTAAAAGTTCGCGGTGAAGACCTTTAAAAGTTCGCGGTGAAGACCTTTAAAAGCACGCGATGAAGACCTTTAAAAGTTCGTGGCGAAGATCCTTGAAAGAACGCGATGAAGACCTTTAAAAGTTCGTGACGAAGACCCTTAAAAGCTCGTGCAAAGATATTTAAAAGCTCGTGGTCAAGATCTCTAAAAGTTCACGGTGAAAACCTTTAAAAGTTCAGAGTGAAGACCTTTAAAATTCGCGGCGAAGACCCATAAAAGTTCGCGTAAAGATCCTTAAAAGCTCGTGGTCAGGATTTTTTAAAAGTTCACAGTGAAGACCTTTAAAATTTCGCGGTGAACACATGCAACGAAACCTTTTTTTAAAAAAAATTGCCTTCAGAATTGTCCCGGACAACATTTTAAAACCAACTTTATATTGCACCACGCTGGTAATTTCAGATTTGCGCGACTATGCCAAAACTGTTATATCTTGATGTAGGAATTTCTAAATCATGAACCGCTTTTTATGGAAAATAGACTTCGAGATATAGTACATATCTAAAATTCGGAATCAAAAAATTTGAGAATCGTCCCAGATATTAGTTTGAATCTAACTTTAGATTCCGACACGTTGACCGTTTCAGATTTGCGCGACTTCACCAAAACGTTTATATCTTGATGTAGGAAGGTCGAAATCATGAACCTCTTGATTTTATGGAAAATAGACTTTGAGATCTAAAACATATCCAAAATTCGAAATCAAATAACTTTAGAATCATCCCAGATATTATTTTGAATCTAACTTTAGATTCTGACACGTTGATAGTCTCAGATTTGCGCGACTTCACCATTGAATTTGTATCTTGATATAGGAACGTCGAAATCACAAACCGTTTGATTTTATGAAAATGATAATTCAAAATATAAAACATATCCAAAATGTAGGATTTAATACTTTAAGGATAGTTTCAGCTAATATTTCAAAGTCAACATCAGATTTTGATATACCGATAGTTTCGAATTGGCGCGACTTCGCCAAAACTTTTGTGTTTTGGTATGGAAGCCTCGAAGTCAAAAGACGTGTTTCTTGATATCAATAAAAATTTAATACCCCCCTATTTTTTAGCGGTGAGGAATATGAATTCGAATAAACTTGAAGGTTATGTGAACATGAAGACATAACGAATCTCCAGACTTTGATGCAAACATCGTCAGCTTGATTTTCAAGTGGTGGTTCAATGGATTACATTTCATCGTAATTTATTCGAACATGATGGGGGCACTATGTATCTTCTTAACTCATGCGACTAAACTCAGAATGAAACTTTAAGCTGCCTACGTACCTCGGTGAAGAGGATCAAGTCATACCGTAGTTCAGAATGAGTATTTTTTTTATGTCCTAACTTTTGCCTAGGCCACCTCTTTCGAGGTTTTCAACCTAGCGGATTTTTTTTCTTATTTTTTTTATGTCCTAAATTTTGCCTAGGTCTCCTCTTTTGAGGTTTTCAACGTAGCGGACTTTTTTTTTTTACTTTTTTAGGTGGGCCGTACACAGTTTAGACTCATACGGGCCACGAGTATAGGAACATGCAGTTTAGGCTCATGCATCGAGGAGTGTTTGAACATGCAGTTTAGGCTCATGCGTCAAGGAGCGTTGAAACTTCAAGGATAGTACTTCTTTACAAATTTGCTAGTGCTAGGGCCGATTCTCATGCCATCTGCATCAACCAGCTTGTAAGCCCCACTTGAATAAGCTTCTTGTACGACATATGACCCTATCTCATTTTGAAGTGAACTTCCCTACATGTTTATGGGAAGTAATAATGGGTCTTCGTATGGCAATGACTTGATCTCCTACTTGAAAGGACCTCCGGCGAACTCTTTTATTGAAGGCGCGAGATAATCGAGCTTGATAACATTCAAGACTCTGTTGAGCCTCCAACCTCTTCCCATCAAGAGCCTCCAACTCTGCTAATCGAAATCGAGCATTTTCTTCATCAGTGATCCCTTCTTGAATAGCCAGTCGTAATGAAGGTATTTGACGCTCAAGTGGCAAGACGACTTCGACTCCATAAACGAGTACATACGGGGTCTCTTGTGTTGCCGTGCGATGAGTAGTCCTATATGCACACAGAGCTTCCTCCATACGGTCATTCCAATCTCGTTTGGATTTGGAGATGACTTTCTTTAGCAAGTTGCATAGAGTTTTGTTGAATGCTTCAGCTAGATCATTGGCAGCAGCGTTGTACATCAAAGAGTTACGTTGCTTGAACCCAAAGAGATCATAAACCTTGTTCATCAACCTATTATCAAATGGCTTTCCGNTGCAGCCAAGATGTATAGGTGCCCACCAGAGGACTTTGGCAGTGGTCCAACAACATCCAATCCCCAAGCGTCAAACGGCCAGGATGCAACAGTTGGGTGCAACACTTCAGGAGGTTGGTGAATAAAATTCGCATGGAATTTACAAACCTTGCATCTTCGAGCGTAGTCCAAGCAATTTTTTACCATCGTTGGCCAATAATATCCCATCCTTTTTATATGGAAGTGGAGCTTTGGTCCAGACTGGTGTGACCCACATACCCCAGAATGTGCCTCTTGCAAAGCTTGGGGTGCTTCTTCTTCCCCTAAGCATTGCAAGAGTACTCCCTCGAACGACCTTCTGTATAGAGTATCTTTGTAGTAAAGGAAGCGATGTGCACGATGACGAATTTCAGTCCTTCTCCTCAGATTTTCTGGAAGTATCCCATAACATAAGTAGTCGATAATGGGTTGTCACCATTCTTCTTTCTCAACTTCGGAAATAGCGATAAGATGTTTGAGTTCATTTTCTTCACCTTCAGCCTTATTTGGCGGCGGTACTACCCATTTTTGGAAGAAAGTAACTTGCGCTTGATCAGGCAGGGTTAACAATGAAGCTAGGGCAGATAAAGCATCAACCTTCTTATTTTCTTTCCTTGGTACATGTTGAATAGTTACGCCACCTAGCCTTCCCATTAATTTTTTAGCGTAATCATGATATGGGCGTAGTTCAGCCTTCTTGACCTTGTAACTACCTAAAAGCTGATTGACCACTAACTGGAGTGACCAAAGACTTGCAATTGCAATTGCTTCATATCAACGGCCATTTAAAGCCCAAGTATTAATGTTTGATACTCAGAAACATTGTTGGAGTAGAGTTGTGTCAATGTGAAGGAGTAGGGCAAGACTTCACCTTGGAAAGTGACAAATACTACGCCAGCACCAGCTCCCCACGATGCGCAGCACCATCAAAGTACATCTTCCATGGAGTTTGAACTTCAACGACCATTGCGGCCTCATCAGGTAGTTCGTCAGTTAGCTCCCAATCATCAGGTATCAGATGATATGCCAAGAAGTCTGCCAATACTTATCCTTTTACAGCCTTTTGAGGGATGTACAAAATCTCGAATTGTTGAAATTGGAGGTACCATCTCGCTAGCCAATCACTAAGAACAGGTTTTGACATCACGAACTTGATGGGATTTGCTTTAAAAACAAGACGGACAACATGAGCTTGAAAGTAGTGTTTCAACTTTTGAATTGAGAAGCCTAGCGCCAAACAAAACTTTTCAATTGGTGAATAATTTATCTTGTTTGGTGTCATCATCCTGCTTAAGTAGTAAAGGGAGTTTTCTTTCCTCTCACTATTTTCTAGGGCCAACAGTGCTCCAACAGATCTTTCTTGTGCTAAAATGTATAGTATCAACCGCTTTCCAAGTACAAGAGCTGCTAAAACTGGAGGCTTCATCAAGTAGGATTTAATTCTCTCAAAGGAATTTCTACAAGCTTGGTCCCACTTGAAAGGAACGCCCTTCTTCATGAGGCGACTGAATGGTTGGCACCTCCCAGCTAGGTTTGAGATGAATCTCCTAAGGTATTCTAGCTTTTCTTGTAGACTTTTTAATTCATGAATACCCCGAGGCTCAGGCATTTTCAAAATTGCATCTACTTTGGCTTGATCAATTTCGATCCCTCGATGCCGGACAATGAAACCCAAGAACTTTCCGGAGGTAACTCCAAAGGCGCATTTCAATGGATGCATCCTAAGTTGGTATCTCCGGAGCAACTCAAACACCATCCTCAAGTCTTTCAAGTGGTCTCCCTTATCTATTGATTTTACCACCAAGTCGTCAACATAGCATTCGACATTTTTGTGTAGAAGATCGTCAAAAATATTCTGCATAGCCCTTTGGTAAGTAGCACCAGCGTTCTTCAAGCCAAAAGGCATTACCCTATAGCAATAAATACCATTGGGGGTGCGGAATGCAGTAAGCTCTTCATATTTTGGTGCCATGCGAATTTGGTTATAGCATGACGAACTATCCATAAACGACACTGCCTCATACCTAGTAGTAGCATCGATCATCAACTCTGGAATAGGAAACGAGAATTAATCTTTGGAACACGCATTGTTGAGATCCCTGAAGTCGACGCACACTTGAATATGGAAATTCTTCTTCTTTACCGGGACAATACTTGAGACCCACCTTGGGTATTTAACTTCCCGAATAAATCCAGCTTCAATGAGTTTGTTAACTTCAGTTTCAATCAGGGGAACCAAGTCCGGCCTAAAATGCCTTTGAGCTTGCTTAACAGGACGAGCGCCATTCTTGAACGCAAGGTGATGGACTGCCACTTTAGGGTCCAAGCCAGGCATTTCTTTGTAACTCAAAGCAAAGACATCCCTAAAATCCTTGAGTAACTCAATATAAGTTCTTTCTTCATCAACTTCCAATAAAGCACTTAGGTAGGTGGGTTAACTTCTTTTAAGGCATCAACCGTTTCCTTCACCCCTTCTTCAAGTTTCGGGGGAGCATCTTTCGCATCTTCATCTTCTTGAGGGTACCCTTCGTTGAAGGATACGTGATAACATGGTGAAACATCGTCCAATTTCTCATCATCCTCCATTAGAGATAAAACACCATGCTCGCTTTGTGCAGTAACATGATACGAAGAACCCACACTTTCTTCGTCTTCATCACGTTCTTTAGTGTATACCACAGTGTATGGCTTCACCTTCATTACTTCATCACACAAAACCATGACTTTTGTTTGTCGCTTCATTCTAGAAGGAACCAAACTTTGGAAATTTTTAGAGATCTTCTGAATTTTGGGCGAAGCGGGTGTTCCTGTATTTTGATAATTTCTCTGGAACTTATTCCCCTTCTTGAATGGACCCAATCTCTCAAATACGGAAGTTCTCATAGTTGATTTTCCAAGTCAGTCAACGACGGAAGGCCTGTCAGAAGCGACAGATTCGTCTTCTATAGTGATATAATTGCTACTCCCCCTTCTTATTGAGATGCACACTGGTGACGGTTGCTTGTATCCCAAACCTTCACGTGGTTGCCTCATTGCAGCTTCTAATGGGAGCTTCCCTAACTTTGACGGCTCATTAGGATTGTATCCAGACTTTGCAAATAGCTTGTAAGCATTAGGATCAAAGCCTTCATTTGTCCGCTTTGTAGGGAGTGACACTTTATGCAAACGATTTTGGGCTACAAATCCTGCAAGCGGCTTCGAGGACAACTTTAATGCCTCAATTCATTTTACTGGAAGAGTTAACTCCTTTAGCATGTTAGTTTGGAGATTAGATGATTCTCCTTCATCTTTCTTCCTTTTAGGGACATATTGGAGCGCAGGACTTACTTTCTTTCCATAAGACGCAATATCCCCTCTATGAGAGTTATTCGTGTTGGCGTGTACCTCCTCAGTAACAGCTTTGGTTTTACCAATAGTTACCTCAGCTCTTTTAGTTATGGACTCTTCATTCTTGATTTTTATGCCGTCATCAACTTTTAGCTCCTTCACAATACGGTTATTCAAGTAGAACTTTGTATCGGCGAAGTGTGACTCTGCCTCGATGAATGGCTCATCATCATCAACTATCTTCTTCTCGACTTTACCCTCGTAGTATTTTAAAAATTGATGGTAGGTATATGGAACTACTTTATTCTCATGTATCCAAGGCCTTCCAAGCAAGACTTTGTATGAAGTCTTTGCATCGATCACATGCAGCCATGCACTTGATTGCATATCTTCAATAGTGATTCCCAGCCTGATCGCGCCTATGGCTCTTTGTCCCCTTGGTTGAATCCTTGGATCATCACACGACTTTTTGAGAGTTCGTTCATGGGAATACCAAGTTCTTTCATAGTGCGAATTGGAAAAATGTTCACTAAGGATCCTCCATCAACGAAAATTTGATTTACCCTTTCATCACGCATACAGCCAACTAGGTACAATGGGCGGTTATGAGGAGTGTCACCTACTTCATCATTTGTGAACGTGACTTTTTCCTCACAAACATTAACTTCTTGAGGAGTGGGATCGATAAGCTTTTCCGAAGATGGTGCCAATGGTAGGTCATCACTCTTTTCTTCCCCTTCGTCGGTATGGCACCAAGAAGCATCAATACCCCCATGGGAAATATTCATGCGGAACCAACTTGGTAAAAAAATCCTCCAAGGTAACCGGATGTCGTGGCTTTTGAGGGTGATGCACCTCCACTTTCGCTTTCTTTTCATGCTTAACTGGATTCCATCTCCTAGGCCTTTTCACCATTATTTTCCTTATTGGTTGTTCCATTGATCATTTTTGTGGGCTCCTTTTGTGGCACCGACGAGTCACCAACGTCCAACCTTCATCGTCCTCAGATTGACCGTCTTCAACTTTGTAGTTCTTCAATAATTCTTCATCTTTACTTTCTTTAAAACTACATAATTCGTCTGTATTGAATGAGCAAAATGTGATAGAGACTTGGTTTGTGCTTGTTTTCTCATCTTCAAGCACGATTTTCTTTTCACGAGCCAACTGCATACTTTGTCCTTGAAGACAAAGCACTTCTCCAGAGGGTGGCTCACAAGTCGATGATATTTGCAGTAATTTGGGTCATCAATCTTCCCATCTTCATTTGGTTGCTTCATCTCCGGAATCTCGATGAGATTTAACTCGAGGAGTTATTCCAAAATAGATGGCACATCATAATCCAAAAATGGGTACTCTTTCTCTTGCATTTCTTTTAGAGGTAACTTTCCACTTGGCTTATCTTTAAACGAAGTGGATTTCGTACTCTGATTTTTGCTCACCTTTGTCGTGAACTTCATAGGTGATGTGTTGACATTCATAGCTTATTTAATTTTAGATCTTGGTACAAACTTTCTCCATTTTCTGACTTCTTGCTTGTCGTTCACTTTGCGAGGTTCATAGATGGGCAGCCTTTCATTTCCAGCAGCGGCCATGCTCAATTCCATGTCATGGGCATGAGTTGCAATTCCATGCTAGGCTTGATACCTTGCAAGATGTAGCTCAATACCCAATGCATACCTTGGATGCACATCTCTATGCTAGAAGCTTCACTAAGCCTATCTTTACAGTTGAGGCTTGCATTCCTCCAACGATTGATAAAATCGATAGCTGGTTCACTCTTCCGTTGATGAGTACTTATGAGTTCTATCATACTCACAGTACGTCTCGTGCTATAAAAGAGATTGAGGAATTCTTGCTCTAGTTGATCCCAACTATCAACAGATCCAGCCTCGAGGTCCGTGTACCAATCAAAAGCATTTCCTTTTAATGAGCGGACAAACTGTTTGACGAGGTAATCTCCATAAGTCCCAGCATTGTTGCATGTCTCAACGAAGTGCGCCACATGTTTCTTTGGATTGCCTTTACCATCAAACTGTTGAAACTTTGGAGGTTGATAGCCAGCAGGCATTTTCAACATATCAGTCCTTGCAGTGTACGACTTTGCGTATGCAAGGGAAGACTTGGTAGCAACTCCGTACTTGCTTTTAATAGTTCCTTCGATGAGCCTCTTCAGTTGATCGATTGGAATCATCCCTTCTGAAGAGATTGGAATTTCCTTAGTGGATGTAACTTGTCGTGGGGGAGGATCAATCTCTTAAACTTCTGGGAGTTTTCCAGGTGCATGGATGGATTCTACTTCCATCAAGATTCCCACCCTATCTGTTAGCTTGTCGATTCTAGCATCTTTATTTTGCATGCACTTGGTCAAACGAGCGATTGCTTCCGTCAAGTTTGCCAACTTCTCCTCCACAGATGAAGTGTTTGTCACCATGGCTTGCATGATTGTCATGGACGATGGAGAGTAGCATGGATTTTCACACAGATTGATTCTTGATTAGCTCATGCTATGTGGTGTAAGTGGGGAGGATCCATCACTTGAAGCGTCATCATCTTCCTTCACAGCAGAGTGCTTGTATCCGGAGAGGTCAAGCAGAGCAAGAGTTTTTTTTATCTTTTCAGCAACATCGCTTTCTCCTTCGGGTGCATTTGTGGAAGATCTTGATCCTTTTGAGGATGAAGATCCGAAAACAGAGGTAGACGCGGAAGACAGTTGGGGTGCTTGTTGTCCTAACAAGCTTTCTTTGCTCCTCGTAATTGGTCCAAAGCTTCCAAAGGTAACTTCGAGTATGTTTTCCACATCAACATAGAACCTGAAATTGGCAGCCTTGGCGAAAGTTGAACTGGAGTTGATTTTCTTGGAAGCCATTTCATTGTTCTTGGACTTTTGTGATTAAAAAGTTGAGATGAGAGGTAGAGATCGTCCCACTAGGCATGTCAGAATTTGTAGACAATAAATTGCGTCGAGAAAATATAATCAATACCGGAAAATATCGCAACAATCATAGTATTTTATTTCAAATATTTGAGTGTTACAATCTCTATAAATCATATGATTCTTCTTTCCAACAGTAAATAAAAGAGTTTCCGAGATTAATCTTGAATTTTATTTTCTTTTAATCCAAGTGCTTGAAGCTTGATCTTGATCTTTACGTACTTTTAATCCAAGGGCTTGCAGCTTGTTTTTCAATCTTCGTCTTGATCTTTTAATCCTTAAAACACTTGAATGCTTGTAGCTTTTAGAGAAATCCGCAGCGTTTGACGCACGAGCTCCCTCTTGCTTCTTGTTATAACTTTTGGTGTCTTTTCTGAGTTATGAAGACCCCTATTTATAGTTGTATGAGGAAAGAGTTATGATAAGAACAAACTCTTTCTGACCAATCAAATTGAAGTGTGACATGGTCGTATTTGATTTGCCAGAACATGTCACTTGCACACGTAGCGCGATTTCATTGGCTTTTTAATGTGACTTGGCATGCCTTGTCATTTTGACACGTGGCATTGGCTCTTCCGTTTGACTTGGCGTGCCACGTCATTTGACGTGTGGCACCAAACTAGGCCTCTAGGAAGATAATATCTTGGGCCTAAAGAAATTGGCTCATCATTTGTAGCCCAACTAAATGGTCTAGCCAATGAATTTGGACTTATTTATTTAATCTATATAGATATTGAATTATGTAATTCATCCAATTATATTAGCCCAATAAATTTTGTTTGGACTAAAGTATTTTAAATTTAAAATATAATCCAAATTATTTTATCGATTTAGATTCGATAAAATTTAAATGCTTACAGTAGTGTAGTATATTTAATTTTGATTATCTTTAATAAATAAAAAAGAGAAAAAAAATAATTAAAAAATACCACCTAGCAAAATTCTTCCATATCTTTTATAACAAACCTACATGCTCTCACTCAAAATTCACATACACATATACATACACGCTCCTATTTTCTTGGCCACCAATTAATTTGTATGCCTACACCTATATATACACGCTCATCACACAATAAAACGGGGCACCTGGAAAAACATAGAAAGAGAGCAACGAAAAAATGAAATCCAACTCTTCCATCTTACATTTGGATCCAGACCTTACGACCCCTTTTCTTAAAAAAAAAGAAGAAGAAGAAAACGCTGCCACAGGAAATCATTTTCTTATTCACCTTAGTTTAGACATAGCTCCCCAACCATTTCCTCCATTGACGTCCCATAGACCTCCTCAAAAATGACCCCAAAAGCAGTACTAAACCACCAAAAAAACAGCCCCGAGATGACCCCAAAAACAAGCCAAAACCTGCTTAAAATAAGCTGAAAAACGCAGAAAAAATAGCTGCACAAATCAGCTGCAAACCGGCTCGAAAACAACCCCAAATCAGCCCCCCTAGAGCATCCCCGTAACCACCTGAAACCACCACGAAAACAGCCCCAAAACCCCCGGCAAAAACCAGTTCTAAAACCTGCCTTTAGCAGTCACAAAGACCACCCGAAACACCCAGCAAAACAGCTTCAAAATAAGTGCAAAATCAGTCCCCAAACCATTGCCAAAATGAGGTGATGTTCGAGTTCGCCGGTACGAGGTTCTAGTTGATAGCTTGTTGAAAGATTTCTGCTTCTGGAGCTATGGTTTCATTATCATTGTACACAACAGAGAAGGAATTTTAGGAATAAAGGTCCATTTTCATGTTTCCCTTCGAGTTATGTCATTTTCTGCTCAAATTTTGTGAAGTATTGTCGTTCGGCGCTTTGCTATTCTTCATTTGCTTATCCATTGTGTCAATGTTAAATTTGTTTTAGTTGGTTTCTTTCACTTGAGTGCTTTGTTTGTTTCTCTGCTCAATTTCCTGTAGATATCTTTCGTATTTTGATTTGTCTATTTCCTTTGTTATCAATTTGTTGAAGATTAGAAAAGTTTGCTTGTTTCGAAATCAGGCTACTCGATTTTACTATTTTATCGAGATTGAAACGTTACATCGAAGGTCAGCTCTGACCAAATCATAGAGGTGAGTTATTGAGTTCGATATCGAAGTCTCTTTCGAGATCGAGGTCGGTATCATTCGAAGCAAAGGAAAACAAACTCCGAGTAATGTTGGGGATAGTTCAGTAACGGAAGAGCGAGATATCCGTGATGGTAGAGGATCACGGCGCAAATTTTGAAATGGATCAAATCAAAAATGATTAATTAGCTAATTATATGATTTCCTTCTGTATTTAGAGTTATACCATAAGTAGAATTTATCTACTATATAAGGAGGAGTTCTAATTATTTGTAGAGTATCATCATTCACAGAAAAAAGTAATACAATTCTCTTTCTTACTTGTATTATTGTTCATCAGCTGATTCCATCGCTTACTGATCAGTTTGAGGGTATTTTGATTCGAGGTTGAAGCTTTATTTCGAATACCGGTTTGATTTACTTATAATTCAATTCTATCATTTACTTTTATATTTATCAATCAGTGTTGAGCAAAATTACGTATTCTTAAAATCACAATATAAGTTTAATTATTATCTAAATTTTAGGGTAAACAGTTTAGCATCCGCCGTAGGGCTAAGAATAATAGTGATTGTTCAATACTAATTCCAATAACACTGTGTTGAAGTTTAGATAAGTTTGGTTGTTTCGATCTATATCAGTTACTTTCCCTTACTGAATTTAAGGCAGAGTATGTGTTGTTAGCATTTGAGCCGTAAGATTTTAGTTAAAGGAATCCAAGGCAGAATAAATAATGGGCCATGTCAGCTATTTGATATTAAAAGAATAAAGTTTGTCCCAAATTAAAAGATTGAAGAGTGGGCTCTTAATCGTTAGATAATTTGGATTGGCTTTACGAATTAAGGTAGTAACTACATCTTTTGGCAGTGAATTGCAAGGGTTTTGGCTCCAACCAATTATACGTTTGTGAATTTAGACATAATTTGAGTTGCAATCCTGATCTAAACAACTTTAAAATTCATGGTACTACTAGAGTGCAATACTTCTTCCACGGTCCAATATCCATAACTCTCACCTTACAATAATCTCAAAATTAGTTTAGGAAAAATACTTAATAATCGTTCGTATACTTTAGACACGTATTAATAAATAAATTATCGTGATTATATACACGTTCGCATAACATAGTTATGATTTTCAAAAATTAAAACCAAGGTATATGTTAGCTCAACCTTGGGCGAAACAATCATAATACTAATTAAGTGTTATTAACCGTGTACACGTACGCGTGACATAATTTCGGCACCCGAATAAAATGGATTCACACACACGTGGTTCGTTTCAAGATAATTCCATAACACCATAATCAGGTAATTAAAAACGGTAAAAGGTAAAATGCACACAGGTTCTAAAAATACGTAATTAACAATTAAACCAGGTATGATTAAAAGCGATCGTGCTAAAACCACGGAATCCGGGAGTGTCTCACACCTTCTCTCGGGTTAATAGAATTCCTTACCCGATCTTCTGTATTTTGCGGACTGTAAAACAGAGTCAATTTCCTCGATTTGGGATTTAAAATAAATTGGTTACTTAGGACACCATAATAATTATCCCAAGTGGTGACTCTAATTAAATAAATAATCTCATTTCGAATTATGTCACTTTAATTGGAAAAATTCCTTATCCTTCGAAAAAAATGAGGTGTGATAATCAGCGCGCTCGTGGTGCTCCAAGTCGGTCAATGCATTACTATCATCGAGCTCCTGTCGTGCTCCTTCAACAACGGTTCTTCCTGTGGGTACTCGATTTGTTAGAGGCAACCTTAGATTCAGCAACCATTATCAAATCGAGGTTGTTTGATTGTGGAGAGGTAGGGTACATCAAGAGGGATTGCCCCAGACGTGGTAGAGGCACATCACAACTACATTCTGAGGCAGTGACTCAAGTTCCAGTTGTTAAACCACCACCACACCATCTAGAAGAGGAGCTCCGACAATCAGGGGACGCCCCAGAGGCAGAGTTCAGTCAGGCAAGGTCAGACCCGCTGTTATGCATTTTTGGGCAGCACAAAGGCGGAGGCTTCCAATACGGTTATTACATGTATTGTTTTAATCTATCACAAGGATGCGTCGGTTCTATATGATCTTGGTTGTACATATTTCTATGTGTCATCATACTTTTCATCTTATTTGGGTTTGCCTCGTAGTTCTCTTGATATTCATGTTCATATATCTACACCGGTTGGTGACTCTATTGTGGTGGATCATATATATTGATCTTGTTTGGTTACTATTGGGGCCTATGAGACTTGTGCGGATCTTCTGTTGCTTAGTGTGGTGGATTTTGATGTGATTCTAGGTATGGAATGGTTATCTCTCTATCATGTTGTTCTTGATTGTCACGCTAAGATGTGACGATGACCATGCTGGGGTTTCCAAGGTTGTAATGGAACGGTTCTATAGGGTGTACTTCCAGAAGGGTGGTTTCAATTCTAAAGGCTCAGCAGATGGTAGAGAAGGGGTGTCTGGCGTACTTAGCCTTTGTGAGGGATGTTAGTGATGATACTTTTATCGTTGAGTTAGTTCTGGTTGTGAGGGAGTTTTTAGATGTGTTTCATACATACCTACTGAGCAAGACACCCGATAGGGATATTAATTTTTGTATTGACTTGGTGTCGGACACTTAGCCCATATTTATTCCACCGTATCGTATGGCTCCAGTAGAGTTGAAGGAATTGAAAGGGCAGTTGTAAGAGTTGTTGGATAAGAACTTCATCAGGCCTAGTGTATCATCATGGGATGCACCGGTGTTGTTTGTGAAGAATAAGGATGTTCCATGAGGATGTGTACTGACTATTGGCAGTTGAACAAGGTTACCATCAAGAACAAGTATTTGTTGCCTTGCATTGATGACTTATTCGATCACCTTCAGGGTGATAGTGTGTTCTCATCAGGATGCTAGGGCGTTCTTGATGATTGATCAAGGTATCACCAATTGAAGATCAGGGCTTCGGACATTCCCAAGACAGCTTTCAGGACTCGCTTTTGGCACTATGAGTTTTTGGTGATGTCTTTGGGGCCGACTAAAGACCCAGTATCCTTCATGCATTTAATGAACAGTGTGTTTTAGCCATAATTGTATTACTTTTGTTATTTTGTTCATTGATGATATTTTGGTGTACTCCCGCAGTTATGTGGAGCACGAGCAGCATCTTAGGACTGTGCTCCAGATTTTGAGGGAGAGGAAGTTGTATGCTAAATTCTCCAAGTGAGAGTTTTGGTTTGACTCGATGGAAATGTTGGTTCACATGGTATCTAATGATGGGATAAATGTGGATGCGAAGAAGATTGAGGTAGTTCAGAGAAACATTCTACCGCTACTGAGATCCGGAGTTTCTTAGGCCGGGTTAGGTATTATCGCTGACTTGTGGAGGGGTTTTCATCTAACCGCAGCCCCATTGACTCAAGATTTGGAGGCATTATCTATATGGCGTGTCTAGTGAGATGTATACATATCACCGGAGAATCCAGTTCAAACAGAAAGACATGAATTTGAGGTAGCGAAGATTGTTGGAGCTACTGAAGGACTATGGTATTACCATTCTTTATCATCCGGGGAAGGCCAACGTAGTAGCTGACGCCTTGAGTAGTAACGCAAAGAGCATGAGGAGTTTTTATTCCGGTTGTTGAGAGACCATTAGCTATGGATGTTCAGGATTTGGCTAACAGGTTCATAAGGTTGGATATCTCGGATCCCAACAGGGTACTTGCTTGTGTTGTGTCGCAGTTATCTTTGTTTGAGCGCATAAAGGCGCGTCAGTAAGATGATCCCCACTTTCTTGTCCTTAAGGACACGGTGCAGCGAGGTGGTGTCAAAGAGGTAAATATTAGTGATGATAGGGTGTTGAGGATTCAGGGTCGGGTCTGTGTTCCGATTGTGGATGGTTTGAGGGAGTTGATCCTTGAGAAGGCTCATAGTTCGCGGTATTCCATTCACTCAATTACTATGAAGATATATCTCATATTGAAGTAGTATTATTGGCAGAGAGGGATGAGTAAGGATATCGTTCAACATGTTGCACGGTGTTTGAACAGTCAACAAGTCAAGTATGAGCATCAGAGATGCGGCAGTTTGCTTTAGAGGTTAGATATATCGGAGTGGACCGGCGAGCGTACCACTATGGATTTTGTAGTTGGGTTGCAACGGACCTTGAGGAGATTTGATGTTGTGTGGGTTAATGTGGACATACTGACCAAGTCTGCACATTTTATTCCATTCATGACTTCCTGCACTTCTGAGCAGTTGGCTCAGATTTATTTTAGAGAGATTGTTCGCCTGCATTGTGTGCCTATGTCTATCATTTTTGATCGAGGCACTCAGTTTACATTCCATTTTTGGAGAGCAGTGCAGCGTGAGCTGGGCACATAGGTTGATTTGAGTACGGCATTTCATCCCCAGACGGAGAGATTGAGCTTGCATCATTTATTTAGGAGGTCGATGGATCAGTTTCTACTGTTAGCAGAGTTCGCCTACTACAATAGCTATCATCCGAGTATCTAGATGGCTCCTTATGAGGCTTTATATGGGAAGCAATGTCATTTTACCGTTGGTTGTTTTGAACTTAGGGAATAGGTTGGTGGGCGTTGATCTAGTTCATGATGCTTTGGAAAAGGTGAAATTGATTTAGGAGCAGCTTCGTACAACCTAGTCCAGGCAGAAGAGTTACGCTGACAAGAGGGTTCGCGATGTACCTTTCATTGAGGGTGAGAGAGTTCTTCTTAGAGTTTCACCTATGAAGGGTGTGATAAGGTTCGGGATGAAGGGAAAATCGAGTCGTCGGTATAATGGCCCATTTGATGTTTTAGAAAGAATGGGTGAGGTGGCTTATGGGCTTGCTTTGCCACCCAGCTTGTTGAGAGTCCATCTGGTGTTTTATGTTTCCATGCTCCGGAAGTATCATGAGGATAGTCACATATGTTAGATTTCAATTTGCTGCAGTTGGATAAAAACTTGGCTTATAAGGAGGCACCAATGGCCATTTTTGACATGCAAGTTTGGAAGTTGAGGTCGAAAGATATTGCATCGGTAAAGGTTCAGTGGAGAGGTCAATTGATCGAGGAGGTGACTTAGGAGACCGAGCATGATGCGCAAAGCAGATATCCATATCTTTTTGGCATTCAAGGTATGTGTCTAAACTCGTTCGAGGACAAACATTTGTTAATGTAATGACCCGGTTAGTCATTTTGTGTATTTGAGCATTTTTCCCCTATTTGATGCTTTACGTATACTTCTTTGTTATTTTATGACTTTCAGTGGTGGTTGGTTTGGTTTTGGGGAGGTTTTTGAGTGAATTGGAACACTTAGTTCCAAGGTTGGAAGCTTAAGTTATAAGAGATGACCAAGGTTTGACTTTTGGATAAACAACCTCGGAATGGTGTTTTGATGCTCCCATAGGTCAGTATGGTAATTTTGGACTTAGGCGTATGTCCAGATTTGGATTTGGAGGTTCCTAGGTTGATTTGGTTCTATTTCGCGAAAGTTGGAAATTTGATGGTTTGGAAGGTTCATAAGTTTGACGGGGAGTTGACTTTGGTGTTACCGAGTCAGATTGTGGTTTCGGGAACTGGAATACATATGTTATGTGATTTGGGGCTTGTGAGCAAAATTTGAGGTCATTCTGATTTGGTTCAATGTGGTTCGACATGAGTTTTGGAAGTTGGAAGTTTGATTAGTTTACTAGGCTTGAACTGAGGTGCGATTTGTAGTTTTGATGTTATTTTGTGGGATTTCAGACCTCAAGTAGGTCCGTTTTATGTTTTGGGATTGATTGGTATGATTCGGTGGCCTTGGGTGTGTTTTAGTTGGTTTCAGACCATTTCCATGAGTTATGGACATCAGATATTTTGCTGGTGTCAGGTGTGCTTTGCATTCGCGGTGAAGCATCGCGTCGCGATGAAGGAAATTAGGATCTAGGAGTCTCGCTCTTCACGTTCACGGAAGGTTTCCGCGTTCGTGAAGAACGAAGTGGTGCTAGCAGCAGGACTTCGCATTCGTGAGTCTTATGCGCGTGTTCGTGAAGGGGAGGAAACCTAAGCCTTCATATTCACGATGCTACTATCGCGTTCGCGGAAGCTATTTTGTCTGGCAGTGTTCTTGACATAGTTTGGTTTTATTCTGTGATTCTGTCCTTGATTTTGTTCTTTCATTGGTGAATCTAAGAGGGAAAAATTGGGGATTTTGGAAAACAATTTCTAAAGTGAAAAACTTGAGATTTGAACCCTGATTTGGATTCGATTTTGGATGAAACTTATATATTTGGACTCGTTAGAATGGGTGTTCGGGATTAGTGAATTTAGTCAGGTTCCAGGAGGTAAGCTCGGGTTGACTTTTTGGTTTACTTTTTTCCATTGATTATAGATTCAATCTTTATTGTTTGGGTACGATTTCTATGGCCATGTTTGACGATATTGAGTTATATTTGGCTAGATTTGTCTCGTTTGGCAGTTGATTTGGGAGGAAATGCTATTTTATGTGATTATAGGATACCGGATGGAGGTACGTCTCTTGTCTAACCTTGATAAAAGATAAACCCCTTAGTATTTGACTTGTTTGCTATGTGTTTAAGGTATTGGGGTTGTGTATATATGTGGTGGCGAGCGTATATGCACTTACCGAGTTTAAATCATGTTCAAAGGTAGAAATTGGAATATTTCATGCCTTGTTTCATTATGTGCTCGTATAATTCATGATTTTTTGGTCTTATGTGACTACGTTTGCTCTCTTATTCATGTAAGAAATCATGCCTAAGCTTATGAATAATTGTGAAGGCATGGGAACTTGTTCTTGATATCTTAAAATGCACAATTATGTGTGGTTACCTAGAGATTTTATGAGCACACATCTGTATGATCTTCATTAAGTCCTTGTTCACCTTTATCTAAAACTCCAGAACATATACATATATTTTTTAATTAATGAATATGTGAATCGGATTGAGGATTTTGGCATGGAGGTTAAGCGTGCGGGTGAGATACAGTTTTGCACATTAGACATGATGACCAGATATTGATTTATGAGGGACGTTATTATATCCCACTTGCGCTTGGATTCAGATTTTCCCCTCCGAAGTCAGGGAATAACTCATGTTACTTTGGGCTTTGTGAATGTGGTTGGTAAATGGATTTTGTACTGGGTCGATACATGGATTTGTATCGGGTTATGTGATACATGGATTGTGTATCAGGGGTACATGGATCTTGTACCAGCTGAGCATGTATTCTTATTATTGATCTGATTTGAAGTATTTATCTCATTGTAAATTGTCACTTGATATCCTTTTTATGCTGATTGGGATTCCCATCTCCTTTATTTGAGCATCTCATCTTTCATTACTAAATTTGAGCATCGATAGGGTTATTATGTGCTAAAAAAGCATGCTTACCTGTTGATATATATGACTCTTGTTTTTCATGATATTACTTCTTCTTCAGTTATTGAATTATATTATTATATTTGTGTGGTAAATATCCGGAAGCATGTAACTTCTCCACTATTTCTTCGAGGTTAGACTTGGTACTTACCGGGTACCGACTATGGTGTACTCATACTACACTTGTAAACATTTTTATTTGTGTAGATCCTTAGGTTGGTCCTAGCAGAGCTTCCCGATTGGGCTAGGAGATCTCACGGACACATAAGGTGAGTTGCACTTCATGGATCTACTTCGCATTTCCTGAGTCCCTGTTGCTTATTATATTTCTGTCTTATTGTACTTGAGACAGCTTAACTTGTATACAGACTTTATCACTTACCCGTAGTTGATCGTGTACTTGTGCCACCTAATTTTGGGGGCATAGGCCTTGCTTGTGGTGTTATCAGATATTATCACTGTTTTGAGACTCTTTCCATCATTTATGTCTATATATCCCTGTTAAATAAAAAAAATGGAATTGATTTGTTATCTTCGGGTTGGCTTTCTTAGCAAGTTTGGTTAGGCGCCATCACGGCCTTGAGTTGGAATTTTGGATCTTTACAGGAAGCTCAAGGTTGCTTTGACCACAACCCCAATTTTGGTGTTAACCACTGGTTTAGTGCGCGACAAGGTGTTTTGTGATTCTTCACGCCTTGGCCTAGGTATTATGTTGAAGCAGGATGGCACGGTGATTGCCTACGTGTCTTGGTAGTTGAATACCCATGCGAAGTGTCATGATCCAAATCTCATCAAAGGGGGTCGTGATGGAACCTAACCTCTAATACTAGGTAAGCCAAGCGCACATGATATAAAATATTGAAATACGATATAATATCTCTGAATTTAACATAATTTGCGAAGTTAAATCTCAATGAAACCCAAACATAAGTGCCTAAGTCAACTTCCCAAAACCAGGTGATACCGAGTCATGAACTCTAAACAGAATACATAGCGAGTCTCAATAAGTATAATAATGTTTGAAAGGAAATAATACAGTATAAAAATAATAGAAGGGGACTGCAAGGTTCTGTGGCGTCCATGCAACACTTCCTTGAATCCTCTTGATCAATCACAGGCTCACTCATGAGGTATGCTACCTCCAACACCTGGATCTTCACAAAAATGTGCAGAAGTGTAATATAGGTACACCTCAATTGGTACCCATTAAGTATCGAGAGTAACATCAGTGAAGTAGTGACGAGGTTCAAGTCATGTGATACTCACTAGTTAAAGAGCCTGTGAAATAAATATCAAAAACTGGCCGCAAGAATATATATAACAGAGTACAATACCAACCAACCCATTAAATCATGTGATAACAACTCAACGCGAGAAAATCCATTTTTGACAATCAAATCATCCAATAGAAATTGAGGAAATGTCACCTCGTACTCCACATTCCATCATAATAACAATATCCAACCTTATCGCTTTGTAACAACAATATACACCTTTATCGCTCTGTAATAACAAGATTTACCCTTAATGCTCCATAATAAGAATATACACCCTTATCGCTTTGTATCCCGACACAATAATAATATCAACCGCAATCAGCCGGCAGAAACCTCGTGTTAATACCTAATCAATCCGCCCAACAAGTCCACAAGTGCCATAATCACAACAATGCAAGCTAATAAATTATCATCAAGAGGAATATCCTCGTAACTCAACAATAAAGTGCACAAGTACATGATAAAAATAAAATGTGGATGGGGATCCAACATATAAAGCATGACAACGGCTAAATCAAGTTAGCAGTGATTCCACAAATTCCCAACTTGACCAATTAGGAAAATCATAATCCTAAAACATGATCTCTAGCATAAAAAGGTAAGCTCGCGTAGTCACACAAGAATAATGCAATTATCATAGAGAGCACACAATTATATCAAGGCATATTAGAAGCCTAGAGTCTAATCCAGTCATTTTTCATACATAGCACCCTCATATACGCTCGTCACCTCACATATATGTGATAACACATAAATTTCAGTTAGACAAATAAGTTCAAAGCCTAATCGTTATTCCCTCAAACAAGATTAGGCAAGATTCTTATCCCAATAAGCATAAATCAATACTCTAAAATATCCTTCCCTTTAAAAACCACCTACGTCTGTCTCAAATCTATCAAAAAACAACTCTATAACATCAAACAATACCAAAGGAATCAATTCCAAACAATAAAGTCGCAATCACTACCCAATTCTCAAAAATCCAACCCCGGGCCCACACGGTCAAAAGGCAAATCAAGGGGTAGATCCCCACTATCCCTTACCCAAGTCCAAAGATGTGATTATATTCATAAACCGAGTCAGAATAGACTCCCAAATTCCTAATCTTTATTTTTCAAAAGATAGTTAAAAAAAAAACCTAAAAATTATCTTCCAAATTCTATGATTTAGGTGTAAAAATCTATGGGAAACTAAGGTATAAAATCAAAATCAAGTGAAAATCACTTACCCAATTTCCTTGTGTGAAAATCCTCTTCAAAAATCACCCTTCTCCAAGTCTAGGGTTCAAAAAAATAAAAAATGGGTATAAGTCCCGAAATGGCTTTAACAATATCAGCTGCAGATGTTGCATTTGTGATCAGGGGTTCATAATTGCGGATAATGGCTCGCAAATACAAACTGGACCCCTGAGCTACTGCCTTCACAAATGCATCTAGGGAGCGCAAATGCGATCAAGCGTCGCAAAAGCAACATCCCTTTGCAAATGCGGAAGTCGTAATTCTGACACTAGCTTCGCAAATGTGAAAGATGTCCTTCTGATCCCAAACATCACAAATGTGATAATGAGTCCGCAAATGTGGTCCTTCGCAAATGCGAGGTTTGCAGCACCAGCAAAACTGAAGCTTCACCAATCTAACCCGGAATAAATATAAAACTCACCCGAGCCCTTTGGAACCCACACCAAATATCCACACATGTATATAAACCTCATACGAACTCCCTCTCAAGATTAAAACATCTATAACCATAGTTTGAACTCCAAAATGCATCAAACAAACCTTAAATTTCAAGAACTTCAATATTCACAACCAAGCGTCTGATCCCACCAAACCAACTCCGAATGAGACCAAACTTTGCACACAAGAATGAAAAATGGAAATATTCCAAATCCCAAAACAACAGTCCAAAACTGATAGCCTCAACGTAAACTCATGGTCAAACTTTTCTAAACCTTCAAATTGCCAACTTTCGACAAAAAGGGCCAAATCATTCTAGGAACCTCTAAATCCAAATCCGGACATACGCCTAATTCCAAAATCACCATAAGAACCTATTGTAATCATCAAATCACTAATATGAGGTCATTTACATAAAAATAAGAACTTGGTCAACTCTATAACTTAAGCTTCCAACAGTGGAACTAAGTGTTCCAATTAATTTCAAAACCATTTCGGAACCAAATCAACCATCCTTGAAAGTAAAAAAATAACAACTAAGAAATTGAGAAGCATCAAATGGGTAAAGGTGGGTCAACTACACAAAATGACCAGTCGGGTCGTTACAAGAAATATTATCCAATTCACGATTTGGAGTTGGCAATTACCGTTCATGCACTCAAGATTTGGAGGCACTACTCGCACGGTGTGTCATGTAAGATTTATACTGATCATTGCAGTCTTCAGCACTTATTCAAGTAGGAGGATTCAAATTTGAGGCAGCAGAGGTGACTTGAATTGCTTAAGGATTATGATATCACTATCTTGTATCATCCGGGTGATGCAAATGTGGTAGTAGATGCCTCGAGTAGAAAGGCAGGGAATATGGGGAGTTTGGCATTTATTCCAGATAAGGAGAGGCTTTTGGCTATGGATGCTCAGGCCTTAGCTAATTGAGCCCAATAGAGTTCTTGCTTGTGTTTTCATGCAGTCGTCCTTATTCGAGTTCTTTAAGGATTTCTAGTATGATGATCTACTTTGGTGCTTAAGGATACTGTCACGACCCAAAATACTAACTCAGGTCGTGATGGTGCCCAACACTGGGGTTAGGCAAGCCCACACTCAGATTACTAAGGATTCTTCCCGTATTTGATTAAACATCCCAACACGTGCTAAGTTTTAAAGTTCAAAACATTAATGAAAAAGGTAATAAGCCATTTTTAACCAAAATCAGTCATAAAGAGGCGTGAGCCAACATATTTATACAGACCCGCAAACCATAATAACTACTATGTCTGCTCCAGGAACTAGTGTCACAAGTCCTACGGGCATACTAACAGAATATACAAAAATATAATATACAGTCCCACTGTCTGAAAGAAATAGACGGGAAATAAGCAAAAGAAACTCCATGGTACTGCCGAGGATCGTCAGGAGAAGCAGCTCACCGTGAAATCAGGTCCGACTATGATCAAAATCGAGCTTCGGTTGATAACCAGATGCACCAGCCTCAGAACCTGTACAATTAAGTACAGAAGCGTAGTATGAGTACATAAACAAATATGTACCCAGTGAGTATCCCGCCTAACCTCGAAGGGTTAGTGACGAGAGGTCGACTTGACACTCACTAATGGCCAACAAAATGATTAAACAAGATATAATATCAGTAACAGACATACGAGGATGCTAAAATCAGTAAACATTAAAAATAACAGTAATTCAAATAATTACTGGAAGTAATATACAATTACTACTTCATTATTCTTTTCTTTCCTTTAAAATATTTGACCACTCGTTATCCATAAAAGAATCATTAACAATTTAATGCGCATACAGGATAAGGACAACCGGCATGAGCCATCATAATGATCATATATGTGCACTGCCAAGGGTCGAACAGCCCGAACCATAATTTATCTTTCAATCTCGACGTGGCGTACCAACCGCTCCCATGAGAGTGGGGGAAATAACACTCCGCTCGCGGAATGTAAATTGCGAAGTGGCCACATGCACACACAATCCACACATTTATTCTTTATAAATTAATTTTCGTGAACAATTCCTTAAAATTACTCAAATTCCATGATCTCAGGGAAACAAGCCGCATGTAACATTAATTCATTAAGCATATAGTTCATTTCAAGGAAAACATAAGGCATGGTGTAGGCCTAACTACCCGGACATAGCAATAATAGTCGCTACGTACGGACTCTCGTCACTTTGCGCGTACGTAGCCCCCACAAACATTAGCACATAGACATTTAAATCACCTAGGGGGAAGTTACCTCTTACAAGGTTAGAAAGGAGACTCACCTCGTGTCGAACCTAATCTCCGGGTCAAGAACGCGCCCGAAACTCCAAACTCGACACCCACGGACTCGACACCCCGGAAGAAGATTCAGCCTTGACATAATCTCAGAAAAAAGAAATAACAAGAATCAAACATTTAGCATCAAACTAACAACAGATTCTGAGTATAACAATTTCATTTAAGTTCATTGTTACATACCTCTTTTGGAAGAGAAAATAACCAAGATCCTGACCAAATAAAGGTCAGGTAGACAGTAAAAGCTAAGAAGAGACAGATTCAGCAGCAATGTAAGCAGCACAAACCAGAAACCCAGCAACAACCCAAACCAGAGGAATTTCAGAAGAATCAGAAGCAAAACCAAAGAAGAGCACCAACTGAGAAGACCCACAGAAAATAAAACTCCAAGAGTTCTTGAGAAAAAAAAAGATTTCCTCCTACTGATTTGTTTTGGACCTTATGAATAAAGAACTGTTCTGATTTTTTGTTTCCAGTGTTCAGTAAAAAAAAACAGTTTTAGAGTGTAGAGTGAATTTTCAGAGTGTTCAAAAATCCAAAACCAAAAAATCCCCCCATCTAAAGGGAAGGGGGTCTTATTTATATACTATTTGAGAATGAGGTATCCTCTGGTATATTTTNGAGCACCCCACGGCGATACACTCGGTCTGATAAACCCCTTAGCCAACAACTCCTCAAGCTGCTCTTCAACTCTTTCGGAGCCATACGGTACGGAGGAATATATATAGGTTGGGTGCATGGAGCTAAATCAATGCAGAAATCAATATCGTACGATCTAGAGGCATGCCCGGAAGGTCTGAAGGAAATACATCAGCAAACTCTCGAACAACTGGCACCAAATCAATCGTCGGTGACTCGGCAGTGGTGTCCCACACATAAGCAAGATAGGCCAGGCAACCCTTCTCGACCATATGTCGAGCCTTCATGAACGAAATAGTCTGGTTGGCTGCACTAACTGAGGAACCTCTCCACTCCAGCCTAGGTGACTCTGGCATGGCTAAAGTAACTGTCTTGGCATGGAAATCTAGCACGACATGATAAAGAGATAGCTAATCCATGCCTAAAATAACCTCGAAATCAACTATGTCGAGCAATAAGAGATCCTCTTGAGTCTCGAACCCGCAGAATGTAACCATACAGGACCGGTAAACCCGGTTTACCGCCACAGAATCGCCCACAGGAGTGGACACACATATAGGAGAACCCAAGGACTCACGAGGGACATCCATAAAATGAGCAAAGAAGACTGAAACATAGGAATAGGTGGATCCTAGATCAAATAACACTGATGCCTCTCTACTACATACTGTAATAATACATGTGATCACGGCGTCTGAGGCCACTACATCTGATCTGGCCGAAATATCATAGAATCTAGCTGAAGCACCGGAAGACTAAGCCCCGCCAGAATGAACAGGAGTTGGCTGATCTCCCACTGACTAGCCTCCACCTCTAGGACGACCCCTGCCGACCTGTCCCCTACCTCTAGGTGGCCTGACGGCTGGTGCTGGACCCATAGGCTGATAATCCTGCTGCACTGCTTTGCCCTGAAACCTGGGACAATGCCTCTTCATATGACCTGGATCCCCACACTCATAACAATCTCCGGGTATCATAGCCTGCTGCCCCGAAGAGGAACCCTGAATGGACGGAGAGCGATGTGTACTCTATGGAATAGCACTGAGTAGGGACTGGGGAATCTCGGATAACTGGAATAACCACTGGATGAACTCTGAATGGCTAGAGGGCGGTAGGAATGCTCTGGCATGGCGCTGAAATGAGGCCTCGCTGGAACACCTCAGGGAGGTGGTGGGGGTGCTGAATATGGCGGCCTACTAGGCTGACCTCTACCGAATTGACCTCTGCCCCTAACTGGGGCACCTCTGAAATCCCTGGAGAATCTGGCTCTCTTGTCATGCTAACCCTGCTCTCTGCCTCTCGATCGATAGCCCTCAATCCGATGAGCTATCTCGACCACCAGCTGATAGGGAGTCCCCATCTCCACCTCTCAGGCCATGTTGGCCCTAATACCGGAGTGAAACCCTGCTACAAATCTCCGCACTCTCTCGGCATCAGTAGGTAATATCATGAGTGCGTAGCGAGACAACTCTGAGAATCTAGCCTCATAATATGTCACTGACATCTGTCCCTGCTCCAGCTGCTCAAACTGATATCGCAGCTCTTCCCTCTCAGAGGTTGGGATATACCTATCTAGAAACATCTAAGTGAACTGCTCCGAAGTGATGGGAGGAGAATCTGTTGGCCTACTGAGAATATAGGACTACCACCATCTGCGAGCTTTGCCCTCTAACTGGAAGGTAGTGAAGTCCATTCCATGGAACTCTAATATCCTCATATTGTGCAGCCTGTCCCTGCACCTGTCAACAAAATCCTGGGCATCCTCGCCTCGCTCACCCCTGAAGACTGGAGGGTGCAATCGAGTCCATCTATACAATAACTTCTGCGGATCACCGTCCGCAGCTGGTCTGGGCTCAGGTGCTGCTGCTACAGGCTGGACGCCACACACAGGCAGTGTACCCGGGGTATGATGTAATGTTATTTCCTGACCTGCAGCCTGCGCGGTAGGAGTCTGGGCCCCCCTCCCACCTGAGATGTGGTAGGATCTGCTGGAAATAAACTAGCCTAGGATATGGTGTCCATAAATTGCATCATATAGCCCATGATCTCCTGGAAGCCTGTCACCGTCATAAAGTCCACTGGAGTAGGACCTACTAGGGGCACCTCACCCTGCTCCTCTATAGTAGGATCCTCTGGTGGTGGTACAAATGGAATAGCTCGGGGATGCCCTCGTCCCCTACCTCGGGTCAGTGACCTCCCCCGGCCTCTGCCACAGCCTCGAACAACAGGGGTAGCGGCCCCTCCCGGGTCTGGAACATCGTATGCACGCATCCTCACCATCTGTGAGAGAATAGAAGAATGAGATTTAGTAAACCATCGACTGCACCATAGAATAAAAATAAGGAGAGGTTTTCCTAACACCCTATAGCCTCCCGAAGATAAGTACAGACGTCTCCATACTGATCCGCAAGACTCTACTGGGTTTGCCCGTGACTTGTGAGACCTACATGAACCTAGAGTTCTGATACCATGTTGTCACGACCCAAAATACTAACTCAGGTCATGATGGCGCCCAACACCGGGGTTAGGCAAGCCCACACTCAAATTACTAAGGATTCTTCCCATATTTGATTAAACATCCCAACACGTGCCAAGTTTTAAAGTTCAAATCATTAATTGAAAAAGATAATAAGCGAGTTTTTAACCAAAAGCAGTCATAAAGAGGCGTGAGCCAACATATATATATAGACCCACAAACCATAATAACTAGTACGTGTGTGCCAGGAACTAGTGTCACAAGTCCTACGGGCATACTAACAGAATATACAAAAATATAATATACAGTCCCACTGTCTGAAAGAAATAGACGGGAAATAAGCAAAAGAAACTCCATGGTGCTGCCGAGGATCGTCAAGAGAAGCAGCTCACCGTGAAGTCAGGTCCGACTATGATCAAAATCGAGCTCCGTTCTGATAACCAGATGCACCAGCCTCAGAACCTGTACAATTAAGTACAGAAGCGTAGTATGAGTACATAAACAAGTATGTACCCAGTGAGTATCCCGCCTAACCTCGAAGGTGTAGTGATGAGAGGTCGACTTGACACTCACTAAGGTCCAACAAAATGATTAAACAAGATATAATATCAGTAACAGACATACGAGGATGCTAAAAGTAGTAAACATTAAAAATAACAGTAATTCAAATAAATACTGGAAGTAATATACAATTACTACTTCATTATTCTTTTCTTTCCTTTAAAATATCTGACCACTCATTATCCATAAAAATCATTAACAATTTAATGCGCATACAGGATAAGGACAACCGGCCTGAGCCATTATAATGATCATATATGTGCACTGCCGAGGGTCGAACGACCCGAACCATAATTTATCTTTCAATCTCGCCGTGGCGTATGGCCCGCTCCCATGAGAGTGGGGGAAATAACACTCCGCTTGCGGAATGTAAATTGCGAAGCGGTCACATGCACACACAATCCACACATTTATTCTTTATAAATTAATTTTCGTGAACAATTCCTTAAAATTACTCAAATTCCATGATCTCAGGGAAACAAGCCGCATGTAACATTAATTCATTAAGCATATAGTTCATTTCAAGGAAAACATAAGGCATGGTGTAGGCCTAACTACCCGGACATAACAATAATAGTCGCTACGTACGGACTCTCATCACTTTGCGTGTACGTAGCCCCCACAAACATTAGCACATAGCCATTTAAATCACCTAGGGGGACAGTTTCCTCTTACAAGGTTAGAAAGGAGACTCACCTCGTGTCGAACCTACTCTCCAGGTCAAGAACGCGCCCGAAACTCCAAACTCGACACCCACGGACTCGAAAATAGCCAAATGTTATACAAATATATCAATTTATATTCAAAGCATGGAATTCTCCTACTACTTAGTCAAATTCATCATTCTTGAAGAAATCCCAAAATTCAACCCCGGGCTCGCATGCTCGGATTCCAAAAATTCTCGAAGGAAACACTCACTCATAACCTAAGGATCATTAATATATGATTTTTGTATGATTTCATGGCCAATTCACGGTTAATTCTCTAAATTTTTGATAGCCCTAGGTTACTAACCAAATTCCTTAATTTTCACTGATTA
The DNA here is from genome assembly GCA_005239525.1 of Nicotiana knightiana. Lineage (NCBI taxonomy): Eukaryota > Viridiplantae > Streptophyta > Magnoliopsida > Solanales > Solanaceae > Nicotiana > Nicotiana knightiana. The sequence continues at coordinate 89,757 of ML394802.1, read as the reverse complement.
GGTAGTTAATTCAACTAGGAATTCATGCATTAACTAACTTTAGGGTAGAATTTACTTACCTTTTTAGTAGCTAGGTCGTGGAGCTCTTTCCCAAGCTTTCAAGGTCTCTAATGGAGGAAGAAAATTGGGTGAAATGAAATAATCCCATGTTTTAAAAAACTTACTGCCTATTGTGGTTCCACACCTGCGGCTCAAGGACCGCACCTGTGGTCTCGCGCCTGCGAGAACAGACTCGCACCTGCGGAAGAGGGGCAAAGGGCCTGGGCTCGCACCTGCGGAGAGGAGCTCACACTTGCGGCTCCGCTCCTGCGGATATTATTTGCAACTGCGAGAAATGGGAAGCCTTACCTGAAGCCGCACCTGTGAGGCAAGGACCACAGTAGCGGTCTCGCACCTGCGACTGGGCAACCGCACCTGCGGTCACACCAGATCAGGTGCACCAGCAACTTCTTCAGCTGGTTTTTGGCCTCGTTTGGTGCCCGAGAGGCACCTGGGCCCACCCGAGCCCCCGTCCAAATATACCAATAAGTCCCAATTCATAATACGGACTCGCTCGAGCCTTCGGCACACCCAAAACAACGCTAAAACTCAAAATCACACCTCAAAACATCTAGAATCAAACTTAGGAACTTTAAGTTTCTTGAATTCGCTAACAATGCGCCGAACTGACCTATACTACTCGGAATGACCCCAAATTTTGCGAGCAAGTCATGAATGACATAACAGAACTATTCCCGGTCTCAAAATTTTGTTTGGACCTCGATAACACAAAACACGTCCCAAACCACAATATGAACTTAAGGAAACTCTTATTTCAATATAGGGCGCCGAAACGCTCCCGGGTCATCCAAAATCCATTCCGAACACACGCCTAAGTCCAAAATCATCATACGAAGCTACCGAACCGTCAAAACTCGATTCCGAGGTTATTTACTCAAAGTTTTGACCGAAGTCAAACTTGGCCTTAAAGGTCAACCTTAAGGAACCAAGTGTTCCTATAGCACTCTAAATACTTCCGACTTCCGAACCACCAGTCCCCGCAAGTCACAAATCATAATAAGCCATTATGGGAAGTTTCATTTAGGGGAATGGGGTCCGACAATGCAAAACGACCGGTCGGGTCGTTACAGATACGGTTCGGCGAGGTGGTGCCAAGAAGGTGGTTACGGGAGAAGATGGTGTATTGCGACTTTAAAGTCGCATTTGTGTTCCTAATGTTGATGGTTTGAGGGAGTTGATTCTTGAGGAGGCCCACGCTTGGAGGTATTCTATTCATCCAACTGTCACAAAAATGTATTTTAACTTGAAGCAGCATATTGTTGGCGCAAGATAAAGAGGAAATTGTTGGGATTGTTTCATGGTACTTGAATTGCCAAAAGGTGAAGTATGAACATCTGAAACTAGGTGGTTTGACTTAGAGGTTGGTTATACCGGAGAGGAAGTGGAAGTGTGTTACTATGAACTTTGTGGTAGGTTTTCCATGAACTTTGGACAAATTTGATTCCATTTGGGTCATTGTTGATAGACTGACCAAGTCCGGGCATTTTATTTTGGTGATGACTTCTAACACTTCAGAGAAATTGGCTCAGATCTACATCAGAGAGATTTTACAGTTGGATGGTGTGCATGTTTCTATCATTTCGGACCGAGGTACTCAGTTCACATCTCATTTTTGGAGATTTGTTCAGTGAGAGTCAAGAACGCAAGTGGAGCTTGGCACGACATTTCACCGAAAGATGAATAGTCAGTCTGAGTGGAATATTCATATTCTAGAGAATATGTTGAGAGCATGTGTTATTGATTTTGGAAGCCATTCACCATTGAGATTAGTTCCTACCATTAGTGGAGTTTTCTTAAAACCACAACTACCAGTCCAGTATTCAGATGGATCAGTATTAGGCTTGAGCCTAGTAAGGCTAGGTTGTTGAGGACAGATTTTGTGATGCTTTGAAGAAGGTGAAGTTGATTAAGGAGTAACTTCATACATCCCAGTCCAGGAAAAAGAGTTATGCTAACAAGAAGGTCAGTGATATTGCATTCATGGAAGGTGAGAAGGTACTTTTGAAGGTTTCACCTATGAAGGTTGTGATGAGATTTGGGAAAAAGGGAAAGTTGAGTATTTGTTTCATTGGGCCATTTGAGGTATTTGAGAGAGTTGGTGAGGTTGCTTATAGGATTCTGTGCCTCCTAGTCTTTCTGAAGTTCATGCGGTATTTCATGTTTCTATGCTCCAGATGTATCATGAAGACAAGTCACATATTTTGCACTTTGTTGATTCCTAATTTTGCCCTCATATTTTTCAAAAAATATATATACTTTAAAATAGCATTTTTGCATCATTATTTAGTTTACAATTATACAAGCATTTTCTATTATTTTTCAGAATTTTTAGAGCTTTAAAATATTTTTCTTGCATTTAAATTATATAAATATTTAGTAATTATCCCTTTAAATTATTTTGTGATGACTTAGTTACCTAAAATTATTATTTTGCACCTATAATATATGTTTCAAATATTTTATTTCATTTCATATAATTACATTAGCATTTTTTAAGCTATTTATCTAACTTTACAATAATGGCCTATATTCAAACATAAAGGCTCTTCATTTTATATTATCTGTGTCAAAATAGCATTTTTGTATTTTATAATACAAATTTATTATTTTAAGTATATCAGTGTATAAATAATATTTTATTTTATTTATTAAGCATTTTTATAAATCATTTTTGATAAATTATGGGGTATTTAAATAATAGCCCAATTTTTACCTATTTTTGGACACAAATTAAACCAGCAGCTAAGCCAAATTACCCCAAGCCCAAAACCAAACTACCCTTTAAAATTGACCCGGGGGGACCCTTTTAACCCGCCTCACTCTCCTTTGATCCTGGCTGTTGATCTCAAATGATCAACGACCCCTAATAAACCAACCCCTTCTAAATTACCCCATTCCCTAACCTTAATCCCATTTTCTTATTTTTGCGCCTCTGAACACCCCCTCATCTCCCAAACAGAAGCTCTAGCCGCCCCCCTTAATTCCCTCTCCCAATCCCACTACTAATAGGATTCGACCTTTGTTTATTTACCATATATGGATCCTTGGGGTATTGGTTACACGATTTTGGTATTTCTTAGGTATTTATCTAATTATGACCAATACCACCTCTATACCATACGAGAATCGACTCAATATTGAAGATTTGGACGATATCTCGTCCATATACGCGAGATGAACTGGATTTTTCATACCAGTTGGCCAATCTCGAGTTTAAAACCCTAACTAGTGTTTGTAGTTTGATATTTTTCCTTTTCTGTTATTATACTGACTTGCATGCGAGATTTTTCCCTTTAATTCGTCCTTTTTTACTTGATTTCTTTCCTTACCTATGTTTAATCAATTATTTTCCTTGTTTGTGCATCCAATTTTACTGCTATATAAACCCCTCGCCATTCCCCTTTGAGAAAGACTTTAGTCACGATAATCTCACTAAAATTTGAGGTTGGTTCTGTTAATTCCTTCATTTTCCTGTTCTGTGCTTTGTGTTGGCTGGCTGAAAGCCAAGGCCACTGAGAGTCTATTGTTCGAACTTTCTATTGGTGCGAGCATTTCCCAAGGTTCTCTTGAAGCTCTTGGGGACTTTGACGCGTCGATATTTCTTGGTTCATATGGATCCTTTGTTTTTTTTTGTTGTCCGTTTAACTCATAAGCTACTTAACTCTTGCAATTTCATCCCTATGTATCTTTGATTCGCATGTGTTCTCACCTATGAAATGTATATCATAATGTATTTTCTAGATCATTTTGTGTGCGATTCTTTTAATTCTATTGTGTTATAAGTCTCTTTAGCAGCTAACTTCCTCCTAATTCTGCTTGTTTTGAGATTGCCTAAGTCTAGTCTGGATAATCTGATTTTCTTAAGTTCGTTTAATCAGTGTATGGGTGCTTGAATATTCCCTAAAACTTACTTACTTGCCTTGTCTTTGATCTCTATAATGAATGCTTCACACTTGTGTTATAACTTCCTGTGTTAATTATAACTTGTTCCCCTACTATTGTGTCACTCAACATGAGCCTCATACCCATTAGTGATTGACTGAGATCTTAACAGTTACTTCAATTTGTTTTCCATGCCCTATTTGAACCATTTTGTTTTATGGCATAGCTCAAACCTTATTTAGTTAATTAGTCTATTGTGTCAATCTCAGAATATCTACATGTGTTATTTGGTATGAGCTTGCTATCTTGCACAACTCTGAATTTCTGCAATGTTTGTCCTGCATGTACAATATGTATTAAGGACACTTTCTATCGACTATGATCTTGCTTCTATGCTAATATGTTTTTCCAGTATGCCTTTGGTTCATTTGATAACCTATCCTTTCAGTGATTGTTCCAATGTGTGTCCCCCATCATGTCTAAATACTGATTAACATGGCACTAGGATGTATACTTAACTTAATTTGGATCTTTAGGTCTCAACCAGTTTAACTTCATGCATCTGTACATGATAATCTATGTATGCATGCAAACATGTCTCTTCTCCTAACTCTTTCAATATGAGGTTGTATATGTGGTACTTTGCTAAGTATGGAAATCCTGTTGAACCTATTGGCCTGCTTGACTAGTTGCTATGTATGCTCCACTTGGTGTATCACTTGATTTCTGTCCCTCTATCACTATCCACTCTCCTTACTTGCTACTCATGTTATTCTGAATTCTCATTCTAGCCGGCTGAAATCCAAGGCTATCGAGGTTCTATTGTTGGCCTCCATAGTGTGAGCACTGCTCGGGGTCCAATGGAGGCTCTTGTGAACTCTGACACACTAGGGCTTGGTCCTAGTCACTCCCTAAACCTCCAAAATTGTTCCTACTATTCTACTTCCCTGTCATGTAGTGTGTATCTGTATTGGTTGTTCCAAGTGGTGCAACACTTGGTTTTGTGGCTAAGTGAATTGGTTTGGACTCTTCTATGGACCCTTAAGTCGTGTATTGAATGTGTATCTTTGTTGAAAGACTGGGTGCGATGTGTAAGAGATATTGAAGGCCCAACAATGCTGGGATTTATTTATTTTATTTGGTCTACTGTGGGCCTGTTCATTGTCATGTAATATGGTTACTTTACTCATTATTAGGCATGTAATAATCTTTGTATAAACAATTGAGGTTGTCAGTAAAAGGGAATGGGGTAGATTTTAATATTTACCTGTAATGGGTAGATAGCATGCCTATAGGACTTAACAATGTGTTTTCTATATGTGTCGTTCACTCTCTATGCACACTATAGAAATCATGCCATTAAGAGGAGCACGCACTCACACTACTTGTCTACTAGAAAAGCATGAGCTCAAATGCTTCAATTATCCTTGTTGCTACATGTTATTAGAAAACCTGCCCATAGGAAATAAATATCATTGAAATTTTCTTCAATATGCATTCCTGCAGCATATCCACTAAAGATCATGCCTATAGGATTTTAATCATCTCATTTGTTATTGTATCGCATTGTTCACCTAGAAAACATTCCTATAAGGTTAAAGTATAACAATAAAATTGGTTCCAAGTGCTAATCGTTAGAGATCCTGTCTATAGGATACCACTATTTGCCTTAATAGCCGTTAAAGATGCCCCTCTAAACATTTGCTTATTGTTCACTTAGGCCACTATCAAAAGCATGAGTAATTCTGGGTTTCTCTTGATAGATTCCACTGTCTTCACTACATAAATCACTTAGACGCAACATCTATAGGATTAATGATTAGAAATCTTCAGTTTCAGTAATCAGTACACAACAACTGTACAATCTTGTCTATGAGAAATGCTTGGCCTCTGAAACTACTTGCATGCCTTGATGCCTTATCACATAGAAATCATGCCTAGAGATTTAAGTTCCTTAATTCTGAACTGCCTAACATGAAAACCTGTTTTGCGTGCATTTGTTGTTTAAGTATGGAGGCTAACTTGAGCCCTTAACTGCCTATATAGGAAGTCCAATGTGCTTTTGTATGTCACCTAGTTTTGACATTTTTGAGCAGCCTAAGTGAGGTCTAGAACCACCCCCAAAAAACAGAGGTCCAATGCCCCCTGGTCCATAGGTATGGGGCGGGTAGTGCACACATAGGGTACGACCTATAATTGAATTAGAACGCTTTTAGGTAACAACTTTAACTTAGTAATCGGGTATCAGGAGATGATAGTCTATGCCTGCTGAATAATATGAGTAACACTCCATCTCGAGGGAGTTACGAAATATTATTTATGTTGCATGGGGGGTGATCCTTTAGGCTAAAAAACTTAGGACCCCCCATCTTCTTTCTTTTTCTGTTTGAATCAAGCAGTTGTACTAGTCTATTCAAAATCTTTTTTATAATAAAATTTCTCAAACTTGTGCTCTCTCTCTCTCTCTCTATCTCTCTCTCTCTCTCTCTCTCTCTCTCTCTCTTTGTTTATCTGACTAATTCATATAATTCAAGTTCGGTCGGGACTCACATTTGTGGACCTCAAAGAGTTCCTAACACCTTTTCTTCGAGGTAATTTCGAGCCCTTACCCGACCTTTGGTGATGTAAGATAGTTGAATGAGAGTCATTTACAAAATAGGTGCCCTAACGCACCTTAAAATTTTTTAGGTGGCGAATCTTCTCTTTTAATACTTGCTTAAAATAGTTGTCACATGTCGAAATCCGATTTCGCGAGAAACAGGGGCGCGACAGCATGGCGACTCTGCTGGGATTCTTAGGCTCTTACCATAGCGAATTTGGCTTATATGAATTAGTCTTCTTTGATAAACGTGATTCCTTCTTCTTTTTTATTTGCTGCTACATGCACATCACGCTCTTATTTTCCTTTTATTATCAAATTCATTGTCACATGCACAATCCCTCCCCCATTCTCCTTTAATTTTGAATTTGTGGTAATATGCAAATCTCTTCCCTTCTCCACCCTTCCTTGCTCAAATTGGTCATAACATGCATACCTCTTTTCCCTAGTCTTGCTTATTTGCTCTAAGTTGCTCTTCATTGGTTTAAAAATTGCTACATCATGTCTCTCCCCACCCCTACTCCCTTTCTTACTTTATTATATTCCCTATACTACACGAACTAACTTCTTCTTCTTTCTTTCTTTTTACGTCCTTTATGTTTTATCTTAATACTGCGTTTATTGCTTTCATACATTTATCATGCAAATAATTGAAAGTGTGTTATTTATCTCCGCATAAAGCATGCTCCACATCATATTCCACTCGTGCCCAATTAATACCATATCGGCGTGATGAGTGTCCACGCTCTTCCGAAATTACCCTTTAAATTGGAAAGGCTTATTTGCGGTAAACTAGTCGATCAGCGGTGCAGTCGACGATTTCGTGCCTTTCCCTCTCGTTGAGAGTAACAGTCTAGACCCTTCTAGAAACCTCGCTTCAACATCAATTGTGCATGCATCATGTCAAACCTAGCATGGGTTAGAACGTTATCCGCGTGATAATCTTCTAAGATAAGCCTTGTCCAAAATCCGACGGGATTTTCATAATCCCCATGGACACCATCACGTTATGTGCATTATTTGGAGAAAACATGTCGGTATGTTGATCATTAATGTGTAAATAGTCAGATCCGGAGGGGGAAAAGGGCTAACTTTATTTTTTTTTGCAGAAAATGAGGCATGAAGTCTCCAAGTTTGGCATGGTTCAAAAACATCCCACCTTTGTTGTTTGATTGGTGGAAGAATATCTCACCTAGCGACAAGAATCATGTGAAAAGGGTCCTCAAAAATTTACCCTCCTTATTGGACATTCAGCCAAATAATGCATTGATTGAGGCCGCCACTATGTTTTGAGATGAGAAAGAGTTGTCTTACGCTTTGGTGACACAGAAATGACTACTCTCTTAGAGGAAATATGAGGCTTCACTAGGCTACCATGGGATAGTCCGGGTTTACTAGTACCAAAAAATCGCACTCCCCGAGGTTTCCTGAAAATGATGGGTTTCAAGAAAAATGATGAGTTACTATGTATGAAGAAGTCATACATACCATTTGAATTCCTTTATGAACGTTATGGGAATAGCAAGTCATATCGCCTTCACCATGATGAACTTGCCATTACTTCTCTAGGTTGGACACACCGCCGAGTTTTTGTGTTCATTGTCTGTTTCTTGGGGTTGTTGATATTTCCAATGGAAGGGGAGAGGATCCACACTCGCTTAGCCATGGTTTTTAGGAATTTAATGGAGGGAATTGAGGAACAAACTTACACCACCATCCCTATGATCTTGGCTGAAATGTACCGGGCTCTAGATCGATTCAAAAAGGGGTATGGGCACTTCGAGGGCTGTAATTTGTTGTTGCATGTATGGTTATTAGAACATTTCCAAAGAGGTGAATATCATCAAGAGCTTCTGCGATGACCACTGAATGACCACATATCCTACCATCATCCGAAAAGAATGACATTTATCTCGGATAGGTTTACGCAACTTGGAAGTGCTGTGAGCTGGGTTCGCTTCTTCAGCAACTTGACTGAAGAAAAGGTACATTGGATGTTTGAATGGTTCCCTAGCAGCGAGTTCATCATCAGGTCAAGAGAAACAACTCATCTAGTGTTTATCGGATTAAGAGGAATCTATCATTATTCTCCTATAAGGGTAATGAGGCAAGCGGGAAGAAAGAAGGTTATACCTCGGGTTTCCAACATGGTCCAGTACACAGCAGACTTTAAAGGGAATGTCATTCCATTCAAATTCGAGGCACAGTATATGTGGAATCAAAAGGTCATTATGGAGAAAGATACTATCGAGCCAGACAGGTATCATGCCGGCCATGTGTACTTCCACCCGTCATGGTTGGTAGATGATATAGCAGGAGATGTCAAGCCAGGGATTTAATCTAAAAAATAGGGTTATAGACGATGTTGATGAAGCACAAGTCAAGTATAGGATGCTGCGCAAAAGGGTCTTCGAGTCTTAAACTAGGCACTTGGAACAGCACAAAGTGGATATGGAAGCAATCAACGAATGTAAAGAAATTGCTATTAAATCAACAGAGAGATTGGAATATTTGGAGCAAGGGTTAATGGAACTTGAGGGGAAGATGATTAAAAGGCTCTCGGATTGTCATAATACGGAAGGCAATAAATGAGGGCATCTAGCAAGGTCTTATTTACTATTGGACATGCGCGACCTGGGGAACTTGATTGATGGATCCAAGAAGGCCAAGCATGGAGAAGGTCCCTCTCGGGCCAAGTAGATTAGGAAATAATGTTTTTACCGCTTTCTAGATACGATTAGATTTTGATTGTAATAAGGAAAATGCCATTAGTGACTCTTTTCTCATTATTGTCATTTTAGTAAGGATTTGGCTTATTTTTGCATTAATGAAATGACGCAATTATTGGCATCAATTTTCTCCAAATCTATGTGTCGCTTAGGCCTACCTCGGGCACAATGAGGTCCCTTAAATTAGGATGTGCATTTATTAAATACATGTTTAAATATCGCAAAACATTCTTTTAATACTCCTTACTGACTTGGTTACCTTTTGTTTTTTCTTTTCCTTTGTTTATTCCCATTCCCCAAGGTTGGTTCGTGCATACAGGCATCGTGAGCATATCACACCAGATCCATAGGTCCTCCCCTTCTCCTCCACCAAGTAATCCCAAAAACAAAGGAAAATCCAAAATGGATGATATGAGAGGTATTAGGAAACACAATGCTACCCATGCAGAGAATATTGAAACTTCAGATGGTCAGAGTACTCTGGCACAGAACGATCTGGTCTTACGTCTGGAACAGAAAATATTGGAGCTACAAGGGGAGCTTGACAAGGTTCGGAACTTGGCATACCTTTCCCTCACCCTAAACGTTCCTGAAACTAACCAACAAAACACAAAATCCCAAAACACAACACCTATCCAAAACACACAAAACCAAAATCCACAAAATCCTCCTGCACCTTCTCAATACGCCACACTACCTAAAATACCTAATCCTCCACCAGTACCTACCCCTCCACAGCACCATCACCATCCAACTCAGTATCCACAAACCACCACCTACCACACTTCTCAAAACGCACCACAACCTACCCCTGATCCCCAAAACTCAACCAACGACCACCACTATGCCCAGATTCCTAGAGTACATCAAAGCAATCCCATATACATGGAAACCTTACCCCACACCTCACAATAGAACCTATACATACCTGAATCTGCCGAGAAGGACCTGCTCATCAAGAACATGGCGGAAGAACTCAAAAAACTTACTGGTAGGGTTCAAAGTGTCGAAGGGGGTAAAGGCATTAAGGGTTTGAATTATAAAGATTTATGTATTCAGTCGGATGTAGAACTTCCAGAGGGTTACAAACCTCCTAAGTGGGGGTTTGAAAGGATAAATGAATCCGCATGAAGCTGTTCATGAGGGGCCTTACCAGAGACGCCCTGTCTTGGAACATCAGTCAGAACCCAAAGAAATTGGTTAATTGGGTAAGCATGGCATTGGATTTCATGGATCGGTTCAGGTTTAACATGGAAAACGCACCAGACATTTTCTACATTCAGAATCATAAGAAGAAGCCAACAGAAACTTTCTGCGAGTAAGCTACTCGGTGGAGATCTGAAGCTGCAAAGGTAAGTCCAGTGCTGGAGGAAGAACAAATGAATAAATTCTTTGTCAGGGCTCAAGATCCGCAACACTACGAAAGACTGATGGTTATTGAAAACCATAAATTTTCTGACATCATCAAGTTGGGAGAAAAAATAGAAGAAGGGATAAAAAGCGGAATGGTGACAATTTTTGAAGCCCTCCAAGCCACAAATAAAGCCTTACAATCAGAGGTATCTCCATTAAGAAAGAAGTAGGTGCAGTGATGGTAGCCCAAGTTCCATAGTCTCCTCTTACATACCAAACACCCTTACCCACTTATCAGCCTTCACATCCTAGATACTAACAACCTGCTGCCACTTACATACTTATAACACCCAACCAGCATACTACCATTCACCACCAGCCCGCTAAAACTACCAAAAACCTAGACCCAATTTATACCGCAGACCACCCAGACAATACACCCCAATTGCCGAACCCATAGACCAACTGTCAAGATATTGAAGGTTGCCAGTTATGTCACTCCCATTCCCGTTGTTGTTATGGAAAACTCCTCTAAGTGGATTAATCCAAATAAGACATGTGCCTATAACTCAGGCATGAAGGGTCATACTATTGATGAATGTCGTACTTTGAAGGATAAATTCATACATCAATTGACACCAAAGTCATACAGGCAAAGGAGGTTGCACCCAATGTCCGTAATAATCCTCTCCCGGATCATAGGGGTGAAGGGGAAATATGATAGAGAACGATGAAGAATGGGACTCGAAAGGGTCAATGGACTCATTCGAGAAGGGGATAATCCTAAAACATCTCCAGTCACTCTCACACCTATCGTGGTAAGAACTCAGGCACCGATTGAGGTTGAGGTAGCCGCACCAACTCCGTTTAAGATTGAAGTGACAACACCCTTCACCGTGATGGTAGCACCTACGTCGTCTTTTAAGTCTAATGCTATACCCTGGGACTTTGTTGTGGAAGAAAGAAGGAAAGGAAAGGCAAAAATGGAAGAATCGGGTGCAGCACAAGGCATGACCAGAACTGGTAGGGTTTATACACCTGAGCATTTGGGAGGAACAATCAAAGAAGTCGCTTCTAAGACGCCTGTAATTGAGACTGGCCCAGATGATCTTTGGAGAAAAGTGCAGGCGACAGAATATTTTGTGGTTTGATCATCTGAATAAAACCCCTACTCAAATATAAATTCTATCATTGCTGCAGAACTCTAAGGCACATAGGAATGCCTTGATAAAGGTATTGAACGAAGCCTATGTACCCAATAAAATCACCAGTGGAGAGATGGACAACATGGTGGGGCAAGTGTTGGAAAACCACAAGATCACTTTTCATGAAGACGAGCTGCCACCGGAAGGATTAAGTCACAATAGGCCACTGCATATCACAGTATAATTTCAGGACAAATTCATTGTCAGGGTCCTGATAGATGGGGATTCGAGTCTCAATATCTGTCCACTAACTAATTTGAAAAGGTTGGGTAAAGGTCTGCACGAGATACGAGCAGTGAGTATGAACGTGAAAGCATTTGATGGGTCTCAAAGGGCCACAATTGGGGAAACCAATCTCAGCCTACAGATGGGCCCGACCTGGTTTGATGTTGAGTATCAAGTGTTAGATATATCTGCTATATACAATCTGGTGTTCGGACTACATTGGATACATGCCACTAGGGTCGTAGCTTCTACTCTACATCAGGCCGTGAAGTTCGAGTGGAACCATCAGGAAGTAATTATCCATGGGGACGGAAGTAATCCCATTTACACCAATCAAATTGTTTCGGTCGTTGAGAATAGAAGGAAGTTGGGTGGAGAAACATACCATCGCATCAAGCGTGTCAACGCAATTGAGATAGACAAATGGTGGAGAACTAAGATAGAAAGCATATTGGCATGGACAGGGTATGAACCTGGCAAGGGTCTCGGCAATAATCTCTAGAGGATCACCAAACCAATACAATTAAAGTGTCACGGCACAACTTTTGGGCTTGGGTATGAATACACCTGGCACGAGTATAATAATTGGTCGCCGCCATGGCGTGGTCCTTATTACCCTCTAGAGCAAGCAGTACCACATTTGAGCCAGTCATTTCATCAAGACGACATGATGTGGGGGTCCGAAGAAGATGAAGTTCTAGCCGGCATAAAGGATCTATTCCTGGATGATGAAGACATGGACTGGAGTGCGATAGTTGAGTAGGAGGAGGAGGAAGGCCTTATTATTCAGACAATGGAGAAGGGGGTTGTTCTCAAGAATTGGATTGATGTAGCATCAAGGGCCCATCGATTTCCTGGGTAGCCTAGCCATTAGCATCATTTATTTTGAAAGCAATTTTATGGGCATTTAATACATTCTCATTATTTTGTTTTTTTTAAACATTTTCATTTTGAAATAATTCTCAAATCATTAAACTGCATTTGTTTAACGTTTCAATATTTATCAATGGATTGTTGTTTTAGTATTTATTATTATCCTTTACATTTTCTCTCTACAACGTTATTATTTACCCTGATAAACCTACGACTGTGATATGTAATGAGACAACGCAACATAAGGATAGTGATTCAGAGGATCTAGAAGAAGATATAATACCCGAGGAAATTGTCAGAGAAGTGGAAAATTTTGAAAACAAGCCTAAGTCCAATTTGGATGAGACTGAAATAGTTAATTTGGGAGACTCCGAAACAGTCAAGGAAACTTGTATAAGCATCCACCTATGGCCGTCAGAGAAATAAGAATATGTCCGGTTCTTGAAGAAGTATGAGGATATTTTTGCATGGTCTTATGATGATATGACCGGTTTGAGCACGTCTATAGTGTCTCATAAACTGCCTACCAACTCTATGTGTTCGCCTGTAAAGCAGAAGCTCATAAAGTTCAAGCTAGATATGAGTCTGAAAATAAAAGAGGAAGTCACCAAGCAGATCAAAGTCAAGGTTCTCAAAGTGGTTGAATATCCGACCTGGTTGGCTAACATTGTGCCAGTTCCAAAGAAAGATGGAAAAGTCAGAGCATGTGTCGACTATCGAGACTTAAATAGAGCAAGTCCCAAAGATGATTTCTCGTTGCCCAATATACACATACTGATCGACAATTGTGCCAAGCATGAACTCCAGTCCTTTGTGGATTGCTTCGCGGGACATCATCGGATCTGGACAGATGAAGAAAATGCTGAAAAGACAGCCTTTATTACACCATGGGGAGTGTATTGCTACAAAATGATGTCGTTGGCCTAAAGAATGCTGGAGACACTTATATGAGAGCTATGACAACCATTTTACAAGACATGATACATAAGGAGATAGAGGTGTACGTGGACGACGTTATTATCAAATCTAAAAAGGGTACAGATCACATAGCAGACTTGAGGAAATTCTTGATCGACTTCGAAGGTACAATCTGAAATTGAATCCCGCAAAATTTGCTTTTCGAGTCCCTGCTGGAACGTTGTTAGGGTTCATTGTCAGTCGCCGAGGAATTGAGCTAGACCCATAAAAGGTTAAGGTTATTCAAGACTTGCCTCCTCCAAAGAACAAGAAAGATGTGACGAGTTTCTTAGGGCGTCTCAATTACATCAGCCGTTTCATAGCACAATCAACTATGATCTGTGAACCAATTTTCAAAATGTTTAAGAAAGACGCTGCAACAAGTTGGATTGAAGAATGTCAGAAATAATTTGACAGGATCAAAGAATATTTGTCCACGCCACCGGTCCTGGTCCCATCGGAACCTGGGAGACCTCTGTTAGTCTATCTATTTGTACTAGATGGGGCTTTCGGTTGTGTCTTGGGACAACACGATAAGACAGGAAGAAAATAGCATGCCATATACTATCTGAGTAAGAAGTTCACACCCTATGAAGCACGGTATTCTTTGTTGGAACGCACCTGCTGCGATTTAACATGGGTAGCTCAAAAGTTGAGGCATTATTTCTGTGCCTACACCACATATCTCATATCAAGGATGGATCCGCTAAATACATCTTCCAGAAACCCATGCCGATGGGGAAGTTGGAAAAATGGCAGATACTACTAAGTGAGCTTGACATCATCTATGTAACTCATAAAGCGGTCAAGGGACCAGCATTGTCAGATCATCTGGTAGAAAATCCTGTAGGAGGAGAATACGAACCACTGAAAACATATTTTCCCGATGAAGAGGTATCATTCGTAGGAGCAGATATCACTGAAACCTACGATGGTTGGAGAATGTTCTTTGATGGGGCTACAAATTTCAAAGGAGTAGGTATTGGAGCAGTTTTGGTATCAGAGACAGGTCAACATTATCCAGTATCAGCAAAGCTCAAATTTCCATGTACCAACAATATGGTAGAATATGAGGCTTGCATCTTGGGACTCAAGTTGGCCATTGACATGAACATTCAGGAATTGCTGGTAATTGGTGATTCAGACCTTTTGGTACATTAGGTTCTAGGAGAATGGGGTCAAGGAATACCAAAATATTGTCGTATTTATACTATGTACAAGAATTGATGAAGAGATTCATAAAGATAGAGTTCAAACATGTTCCGAGAATCCAGAATGAGTTCGCAGATGCATTGGCCGCTCTATCTTCCATGATACAACACCTAGACAAGAATTTCATCGATCTTATCCCAATAAGGATTCATAATCAGACAGCTTATTGTGCTCATATTGAATAAGAAACTGATGGAAACCCATGGTTCCATGACATCAAATAATATTTGGCGAAAAGAGAGTACCCGGAGCATGAAAATCATACCCAAAAATGTACACTCCGAAGGTTATCCAATCACTTCTTCCAAAGTGGAGGAAATTTCTACAGAAGGACTCCGGATCTGGGGTTATTATGGTGTGTCGACGCCAAGGAAGCATCCAAATTGCTCGAAGAGATACATGTCGGAACTTGCGGGCCCCATATGAATGGCTTTGTCTTAGATAAGAAGATATTAAGAGCAGGATATTTCTGGATGACTATGGAAACGGACTGCATCATATATGTCCAAAAATGCCATCAATACTAAGTACAGGTTGATATGATACGAGTGAAACCCAATGAACTCAATGCAAAAAGTGCACCTTGGCCTTTCTCCGCTTGGGGAATGGATGTCATTGGCCCAATTGAACCCTCCGCTTCAAATGGGCACAGGTTAATTCTAGTAGCCATAGACTATTTCACAAAATGGGTTGAAGCCGCATCTTACAAGGTTGTAACAAAGAAGGTCGTCGTAGATTTCATTAGGGATCGTATTGTTTACCGATGCGGGGTGCCGGAATCAATCATCACCGACAATGCCGCCAACCTTAACAGCGATTTAATGAGATCCAAGTGTGAAACCTTCAATATCAATCACAAGAACTCCACAACATACAGGCCGCAAAAGAACGGGGTTGTGAAAGCCGCCAACAAGAACATCAAGAAGATACTGAGGAAGATGGTAGATAATCACAAACAATGGCACGAGAAATTACCATTTTCCTTACTGGGATATCGTACCACGGTTCGTACATTAACTGGGGCAACTTCTTATTTACTGGTCTACGGTACTTAAGTCGTCATTCCTACTGAAGTAGAAATCCATTCTTTGAAAATTATACAAGAGGTTGAACTCAGTGATGCAGAATGGATACGAAGTCGTTATGAACAATTGCCCTCATTGACGGGAAAAGAATAAATGTGGTATATCATGGTCAACTTTACCAGAACAAAATGTCCAGAGCTTTCAACAAAAGGGTCAGGCCTAGACAATTCACACTGGGGCAGTTGGTGCTAAAACGGATCTTCCCGCATCAAGATGAAGCGGAAGGGAAATTTTCACCCAATTGGCAAGGGCCCTACATGGTTCACAGAGTACTAACAGGAGGAGCGCTCATACTTGAAGAAATGGACGGAGAAATTTGGCCAAAACCTATCAACTCAGACGCAGTCAAAAGATATTATGTTTAGATTGTTTACATTCCTTCATCTAATGTAACTGAACTACACTTGACCTGATTCCCGTTTAAAAGAGGATACGTAGGCAGCCCCGTGGGTTCGGTCATATCTCAATAAAATCTTCATTTTTTGCCATGGTCAGAAAACTGGGGCGGAATTTTGAGGAAGACCCTCAAAATTCTGAAGAAAGTCCAGCCAACTTAATCATATGCAGAACAGTCAAAGAATCGCTTTTAAACTGGGGCAGAATTTTGAGGACGGGCCTAAAAACTCTAAAGCAAGGAAGTCGCAATGTCTCTAAAAATGTCACAGTCATTGGTCCATCTAAATTACTTGATATTGCATACCGTTATATTTCAAATAACTACATTCATCAAATGTATGCATATATTTTTTTAAAATTTATTTTCATAAACAGCTAGATGCTGCTCGGGTTGACTCAAGCAGGATCTCAAGGCACGAGCAAAAGCGAAGCAAGAAGACGAAAGCATGACCAACCTTCCCCCCACAAAACTCATAATTTTTCTTTGGATGCAGGCGCAGTAAGACAATAATATCTACAGACACATCAGGTCACTACCTTTAAGATAGAAAAATATCCATATTAAGCATCTCCAACTAAGAAATACTCTACTTTCTCACTATCACTCATCATTTTCTTACATGAGGCTAAACAATGCCCCCTTCATTGCATAAGGCTAAGCATTGTCTTTATTTGTGTGAGACTAAGAATTGTCTCTTATTTGCATGAGGCTAAGCACTGCCTCCCTAAATGCATAAGTCTAAGCATTACCTTTCTTTGCATGAAACTAAGCATTGTCTCTTATTTGCATGAGGCTAAGCACTGCCTCCCTAACTGCATAAGGCTAAGAAATGCCTTTCTTTGCATGAGACTAAGCATTTTCTCCTATTTGCATGAAGCCCAGCACTGCCTCCCTAACTGCATAAGGCTAAGCACTGCCTTTCTTTGCATGAGACTAAGCATTGTCTCCTATTTTCATGAGGCCAAGCACCGCCTCCTTAACCAAATAAGGCTAAGCACTGCCTTTCTTTGCATAAGACTAAGCATTGTCTCCCTTCTTGAATGAGGCTAAGCATTGCCTCCTCAATTGCATAAGGCTAAGCACTGCCTTTCCTTGCATCGAGACTAAGCATTGTCTCCTATTCTTTGCATGAGGCTGAGCATTGACCCCCTAATTGCATGAGACTAAGCAATGTCTCCTCTTCTTGCATGAGGCTAAGCATTGCCTCCCTAATTGCATAAGGCTAAGCACTGTCTTTCCTTGCATCGAGACTAAGCATTGTCTCCTATTCTTTGCATGAGGCTGAGCATTGACCCCCTAATTGCATGAGACTAAGCAATGTCTCCTCTTCTTGCATGAGGCTAAGCATTGCCTCCCTAATTGCATAAGGCTAAGCACTGTCTTTCCTTGCATCGAGACTAAGCACTGTCTCATCTTCTTAAATAAGGCTAAGCATTGCCTCCCTATTTGCATAAGGATAAGCACTTCCTTTCCTTGCATCGAGACTAAGTGCTGTCTCCTCTTCTTGCACGAGGCTAAGAATTGCCTCCCTAATTGCATAAGGCTAAGCACTGACTTTCCTTGCATCAAGACTAAGCATCGTCTCTTCTTATTGCATGAGGCTAAGCACAGCCTCCTCAATTTCCTAAGGCTACGCACTGTCTTGTCCTTGCATAAGACCAAATGTTATCTCCATTACGCTATTTAAAACCTAGCACTATCTTCTATTCACCTGCGACTTAGCATTGCCTAAGCTCTGTCTCGTTTTACTTTGCATACGACCTAGCATCATATCTTTGCATATCATGGGCTGAAACATTGCCATTTTGTCCAAAGGTGTCATAGTCCGAAGGCATTATCCTCATACTGGAAGACACCATTCCAAGGCCTGAGGATCTTTTAATATTGTACATCATTATTCAAAGGCGTCATGGTTCAAAGGCACTATTTTCATGGCCCGAGGACATCATCTCATGGCCTGCAAATCCCTTATCACATGATTCATGGCCCAGGATGTCCGTGTCTAAGGACATCATCCTCATCGTCCAAAGACAACTTTCATGGTCCAAAGGGAATTTGCATCATGTTTAAATTCTCGCAATAATCCATATATACTTGCATGCATCGTGTTTTAAGTTTTACAGGTAATCCAGGAAGTAACCGTTCTCCTAACAGGAGCAATCTTCGCTCTGGTTTCCGTTCAACGTTCACATCCTGCAATTATTTCAAACGCAACCAATCACCATCAGTTACCCACTTTTAGTTGATAACCGTTCAGATACTCGTTCTGAGATACATTCGTAATGTTTCAGGCTCACATTCACGATTTCGTATAAACTCATCTGATATTGTCCTACCCAAAAGAACCCTTTCCAAAACATGCGGTCGTTCCTATAACAACTACATCGGTTCAGTTTACCGTTGGATCCAAAACTACACACGGCCTGATTCCCGTAACACCAGGGATATGTAGGCAACTCAGGAACCAGGTTTCGGCCTCCATTTTTAAATCACCTCATTTGGTCAAAATCGGTCATCATTTTCTTTACCCGACAACTCTTTCATCATTCCCGAGTAAAGAGAGGCAGCTGTTGATACCCAATTTTGCCCTCATACTTTCCAAAATACATATATACTTTCAAAATAGCATTTTTGCATCATTATTTAGTTTACAAATCTATACAAGCATTTTCTATAATTTTTCATATTTTTTAGAGCTTTAAAATAATTGTCTTGCATTTATATTATATAAATATTTAGTAATTATCCCTTTAAATATTTTGTGATGACTTAGTTACCTAAAATTTATTTTGCACCTATAATATAATTACATTAGCATTTTTTAAGCTATTTATCTAACTTTGCAATAATGGCCTATGTTCATACATAAAGGCTCTTCATTTTATATTATCTGAGTGAAAATAGCATTTTTGTATTTTTATAATACAAAATTATTTTTTTAAGTATCTCACTGTATAAATAATATTTTATTTTATTTTATTTATTACGCATTTTTATAAATCATTTTTGATAAATTGTGGGGTATTTAAATAATAGCCCAATTTTTACCTATTTTTGGACCTATATATGGATCCTTGGGGTACTGGTTACACGATTTTGGTAATTTTTAGGTATTTGCCTAATTATGGCAATACCACCTCTATGCCGGATGAGAATCGACTCAATCTTGAAGATTTGGACGATATCCAGTCCATATACGCGAGATGAATTGGATTCTTCATACCAGTTGGCCAATCTTGAATTTAAAACCCTATCTAGGGTTTGGAGTTTGATACTTTTCCTTTTCTGTTATTCTACTAACTTGCATGCGAGAGTTTCCCCTTCTCTTCGTCCCTATTTACTTGATTTCTTTCCTTACTTATGTTTAATCAATTATTTCCTTGTTTGTGCATCCAATTTTATTGTTATATAAACCCCTCCACATTCCGCTTTGAGACAGAATTTAGTCACGATAATCTCACTAAAATGTGAGGTTGGTTCTGCTAATTCCTTCATTGTCCTGTTTTGTGCTTTGTGTTGGCCGGCTGAAAGCCAAGGACACTGAGAATCTACTATTCGAACTTCTTATTGGTGCGAGAATTGCCCGGGGTTCTCTTGAAGCTCTTGGGAACTTTGACGCGTCGATATTTCTGGGTTCTTCTGAATCTTTTGTTTTTTTATTATTGTCCGTTTAACTAGTAAGCTACTTGACTCTTGCAATTTCATCCCTATATGTCTTTGATTCGCATGTGTTCTCACCTATGAAATGTATAGCTTAATGTATTTTTTAGATCATTTTGTGCGTGACTCTGTTAATTCTACTATGTTCTAAGTCTCTTTAGCAGCTAACTTCCTCCTAATGCTGCTAGTTTGAGATTGTCTAAGTCTAGTCTGTATAATCTGATTTTCTTAAGTTTGTTTAATCAGTGTATGGGTGATTGAATATTCCTAAAACTTGCTTACTTGCCTTGTCTTTGATCTCTATAATGAATACTTCATACTTGTGTTAGAACTTCCTGTGTTAATTATAACTTGTCCCCCTGCTATTGTGTCACTCAACATGAGCCCCATACCCATTAGTGATTGACTGAGATCTTAACAGTTACTTCAATTTGTTTTCCATGCCCTATTTTAACCTTTTTGTTTTATGGCATAGCTTAAACCTTCTTTAGTTAATTAGTCTATTGTGTCAATCTCAGAATATCTACATGTGTTATTTGGTATGAGCTTGCTATCTTGCACTGCTCTAAATTTCTACAATATTTGCTGCATTTACAATATGTATTAAGGACACTTTCTATCGACTATGATCTTGCTTCTATGCTAATATGTTTCCCCAGTATGCCTTTGGTTCATTTGATACCCTATCCTTTCAGTGATTGTCATAATGGGTGTCCCCACATCATATCTAAATACTGATTAACATGGCACTAGGATGTATACTTAACTTAATTTGGATCTTTAGGTCTCAACCAGTTTAACTTCATGCTTCTGTACATGATAATCTATGTATGCATGCAAACCTGTTTCATCTCCTAATTCTTTCAATATGAGTTTGTCTATGTGGTACTTTTCTATGTGTGGAAATCCTACTGAAGCTATTGGCCTGCTTGACTAGTTGCTATGTATACTCCACTTGGTGTATCACTTGATTTCTATCCCTCTATCACTATCCACTCTCCTTACTTGCTACTCATGCTATTCTGAATTCTCATTCTTAGCCGGCTGAAAGCCAAGGCTATCTAGGTTCTATTGTTGGCCTCCCTAGTGTGAGCAGTGTTCGAGGTCCAGTTGAGGCCTTTGTGAACTCTGACACACTAGGGCTTGGTCCTAGTCACTCCCTAAACCTCCAAAATTGTTCCTACTATTCTACTTCCCTGTCATGTACTGTATATCTATATTGGTTGTTCCAAGTGGTGCAACACTTGGTGTTGTGGCTAAGTGAATTGGTTTGGACTCTTCTATGGACCATTGAGTCGTGTATTGAAGGTGTCTCTCTATTGAAAGCCTAGGTATGTTGTGTAAGAGATATTGAAGGCCCGGCAATGCTGGGTATTTATTTATTTTATTTGGGACTACTGTGGGCATGTTCACTGTTGTGTAATATGGTTAAGTTACTCATTATTGGTCATGTAATTATCTTCGTATAAACAATTGGGGTTGTTAGCGAAAGGGAATGGGGTAGATTTTAATATTTACCTGCGATGGGTAGATTGCATGCCTATAGGACTTAACAATGTGTTTGCTATATGCGTCGTTCACTCTCTATGCACACTGTAGAAATCATGCCATTAGGAGGAGCACGCACTCACACTTCTTCTCTACTAGCAAATCATGAGCTCAAATTCTTCAATTATCCTTGCTGCTACATGTTATTAGAAAACCTGCCAATAGGAAATAAATATCGTTGAACTTTTCTTCAATTTGCATTGCTGCAGCATATCCAATACAGATCATGCCTATAGGATTTTAATCATCTCATTTGTTATTGTATCGCACTGTTCACCTAGAAAAGATGCCTATAAGGTTAAAGTGTATCAATAAAATCGTTTCCAAGTGCTAATCGTTAGAGATCCTGTCTATAGAATATCACTATTCGCCTTAATAGACGTTAATGATGCCCCTCTCAACATTTGTTTATCGTTCACTTAGGCCACTATCAAAAGTGTTATAACCTGTACTTCAATATTAGGGTGAGTCGTAGTAATCCATATGATCTTGAAGGGACTAAGACCATTCATGAGATTATAGAGGATTTGTGACTATTATAAGACCCAGTAAGTTTAACAACCTTGATACTATTATATATATTTGATATGGTATTTTGAGTGGAAATGTTTTTTGTAAAAATAAGTTTGAAAAACATGATTTCATATAGTTATTAATATTACTACTTTCGAACATGCTTTAAATTATACACATAATCTGAGAAAGTTTATGAGATTTTCTTTATTGTGAAGATATAAATTATTTTCTCACAAGAAAAGAAGGTTATGTTTTTAATATTTTAAGAATTAAGCGTACGAAAATATGTACTCTTTATATGAGATTAGAAATATTAAAGGTTGAGAATATATATATATTTACGTGGATATTTTAATGAAATAATAGTGTATGTATTAATTTTATATGTTATCACATGACCATAATGGTAAAGTATATTATAGTAAGGTGTATAAAGTGTCTTAAAGGTGAGTAGTATTTTAAGTAATTTGAGATAATTTTTAATTATGTGGGTATTCACCTCGAAATTGGTGTTAACAATTATATTTTATTTGTGGTTTTAAATGATTTATTTCAATACTAGTAAATAAGCAAGAAATACTAGGTGTAAATAAGAAGAATATGATAACCAAACCAGTGTTGTCAAAGGAATGGGGCCTCGAGCTCGATAGCCACGGGGTCTCGAGGTCAGTTAGTAGCAATAAAGTATGAACAATAAATGAAGAATAATAAAGTTGAAGTATAATCTTGAGCACAGTAAACGAGAAAAGCAGAGTAGAATGCTCTATAGCAGTGAATGATGATGTTTACAAATGATTGGAGTCCCCTTTATATAGGAGGGTAAATACATTTCTATTTACAGTTAAAAATACTATTGGTACAGCTATATAACCGCCTAGTACGGATTTGTATGAACAAATCCTGAGATTTGCACCTTGACCTATATGCCCTTGAGAAATTCCCGTTTTTTCTTGACTGACATTGATTTTGAACTGCCTCGAGGTAGGCCGCGTCAGGTCTTCGATGTGCTCTCTCGAGGTAAGCATTCTGATATTGGGCTCGAACTTTACTTCGAGCCTTCCGAGCTCGGGCTCGGCACAACAAGGACTTCGAAATCGGACTCCTCCGATTTCGGCCATATACATATAGTACCCGCATTTCTTAGAATGAAATGATAAGAAACGATTTGAATTCTTGACCCTACGATATCCCAATCATGATGTCAGTCACGTGAGGTCAGCGATGGGTGTGACGAAATGGTCGTGCAGAGGTCATGCCTGCACAGTTCTCAAAAAACCATAAATCGATAAGATGGCCCCTATAAATACTCCAATCTTTCACTCTTCATACTTTTACTTTCTACAACATCTTCAAATCTTCATCAACTCTTCCCTACACTTATCCCTTCCTTGTGTCCATCTCTGAACCAGTTTCTTCTTCTTCTTTTGAAATTTCTCAACAAAACGGCAAAAACTTCCAAGACAGTTCCCCAAAAAGAGAAAGCCCCTTCATCATCACGCTTGTCTAAGAGCAAAACGGTAGTACCTCCTCGCATTGAGGAGTGTAACCCCGGGCCTTGTGAAACATCTTCTGATTTCAAGGTTGAAAAGCCTTCCTCGGTTGCGGGACAATGTGAACCCATGTCTCGATATATTAGCCTAATCACCAAACCCGAACAAGTGAAGGTGGATTGCCATTGGGGGGATGCAGTACAAGTGGAGATCCCTTCACCTAAAGATGACATAACTACTTACAAAGCAGGTTTCCTAAGCGTATACGCATACTCATTCACCTTAGGTCCCGTAGAACCTTCTTTGCCCCCGCTAGATCCAGTGATCCTTGATTTTTGTCGACAATATCGGGTGACGCTCGGCCAAATCTATCCTTCCTTCTGGCAAATTGTTTACCTGATTAGGTACTTTTTGAGTCAGGTCGAGGGGATGCCTTTTACCCTCGACCATCTGATTAGAATATACAGCCCTCATCTCTATCGAGGTAGCCTGATAAAATTACAAAGTCGATCTTCGAAGTCTTTCTTCGCTAGCATCGATGAAGATAAAGACCGAGGGTGGATGAGCCACTTCATTCGAGTCAGGACCTCTGACCTGATTCCTGCTGAAAAGATGTCATTCCCTGAGGAATGGAATATGAAGCATAAGTATGGATTCGTTGAGTACGTTTCATTAATCAAATATTTTCTCTTTCATTCGGACTAACTCCTTTCTGATGATGCAGCCGTCGAGTGGTACCCCAGTGCAATTAAGGACCTCACGGGCTGGGTTCAGCAACTAGCTTCCACCTACACATATGCTGAGCGCGTCTGGCACGACTTAGCCAAAGGCCGATGGGAGGCCAAAAACCATGGTGAGTTTTTATCATTGACATATTTGAGTCCCTTAGTAAAATATCTCTTGATAACACACTTAACTTTTGCGCTTATGTAGGCCTCGGAGATGATGTTTCAATGAGGCCGCCCATACCTGGCGAGGTAGAGACCCAAAAACTTGCCAAGGATAAGAAGAGAAAGAAAGAGACGCCGGCGGAGTCCCTGAAGCCAAAAAAGTACAGGCTTCAAAAACCTAGGGCCGACACGGTGGCCTTGTCTCCCGAAGTTGCTGCAAGTCTTCGTGCTGAGGACGAAGAGGGAGATGAGACTGAGGGTGAAGGCGATGCCCTCCTATTAGTAACTCGGAGGAGAAGCGGTATCGATGCTTTAAAGGTTACTGCACCGAAGGCTGCTGAGGTGGTTCAATCTCAAGCTAAGGGGATCTCCGAAGGGAGCTCGGGCACAGTCCCCGAACCGACTGATGACCAGAACGTACCTTGTTCTGAAAAGCAATTGGTAGATGAGTCCGAAGAACTCAACCCTGAGGCTCCTCTAAGGCGAGAGAAGGCCTCGATCGATCCACTCTGGGATGCCTTTTACCCTCGACCATCTGATTAGAATATACAGCCCTCATCTCTATCGAGGTGGCCTGATAAAATTACAAAGTCGATCTTCGAAGTCTTTCTTCGCTAGCATCGATGAAGATAAAGACCGAGGGTGGATGAGCCACTTCATTCGAGTCAGGACCTCCGACCTGATTCCTGCTGAAAAGATGTCATTCCCTGAGGAATGGAATATGAAGCATAAGTATGGATTCGTTGAGTATGCCTCATTGAGGTCTTGTAAGTTTGAGTATGCCTCGTTGAGGTCTTATAGACTCGAGTTTTTTATGGCTCGACGTGTTGACTGTGGATGATAGTCCCCGAGTGTTCGAGTATATTTGGCCTTTGAGCCGTTAAATGTGAAAATAGTAGACTTCTTCGAGGAAGAAAAGTGTTTCGATATAATAAGAGTGCTTCTTTGAGTAATCGATACATGCGTACATATTTTTTCCATCGGGGGCTCGACTATTCTATATGGACACGGTTCATTTGATCGCTTGGCCCATTACAACATTCTCTTATCAAGGCCCTCCTTGGCATGACTTGTTTTCTTCGAAAACGTAACCTCCGAGGGTGATGCCCCCCAGTATTCGAGGTTGATAGAAAAGAAGCCTTGAATACTTGTTGAGTTTTCCTTAGGTAGCATATAGGTGTTTCCTCGTTAAAAATGCTGCCGGTAAAACCCATTTGGGATAAAACCCGATCTAAGGGAAAAAGAGTGCAACACATGCTTTAAAACCCAAGGTCTTCGAGTTGAAGGGTGTTTCGATATCTCCAATCGAACACCTGTAAGGAGTTAGTATAAAATATAAATGAAAAAGAGAGAAGGTCATACCTCAGCAATAATAACGTTTGAGCAATGATATATTCCAATTGTTTAGTAGTTGCTCGCTTTCTATTGTGTCAAGTTTGTAGGATCCTTTGCCTACGACTCCGAGGACACGGTACGGTCCTTCCCAATTAGGGCCTAGTTCCCTTAATTTGGGTTTCGAGTATTGAGGGTGACTTTGCTTAGAACTAAATCCCCGACTTCGAAGTAGCGGAGGTTCGTTCTTCTGTTGTAGTACCTTTTGATCCTTTGTTTTTGAGTGGCCATCCGAACTAATGCGGACTCACACCTTTCATCCAAAAGCTCGAGAGAGGTGTTCATGGCCTCGTTGTTTGAGTCCTTGGTGGTATGTTCAAATCTGGCGCTCGGTTCCCCGACCTCGACTGGGATCAATGCCTCGGACCCATATACCAAAGAAAATGGGTTCTCCCCTATGCTCGACTTCGATGTTGTTCGATATGCCCATAGTACCTCGGGCAACACTTCTCTCCATTTCCCCTTCGCATCATCTAACCTCTTCTTCAAGTTTTGGATGATGGTATTGTTCGTGGACTCGGTTTGACCATTTGCACTTGGGTGATAAGGCATTGATAAGATCCTTTTAATTTTATGGTCTTCGAGGAATTTTGTTACTTTGCTACCGATGAACTGCTTCCTATTATCGCATGTTATCTCTGAGGGAATCCCGAATCGACATATGATGTGGTCCCATATGAAGTTGATGAATTCTTTTTCTCTTATATTCTCGAAGGCCTGCACTTCTACCCATTTTGAGTAGTCAGTCATAAATAAGATAAATCTAGCTTTACCTGGCGCCGTTGGTAGGGGCCGACGATGTCCATCCCCCATTTCATGAATGGCCACATGGATAGAACTGAATGGAGCTGTTCTCCAGGCTGGTGGATCATTGGTGCGAACCTTTGACATTTGTCACACTTTCGAACGACCTCTTTTGTATCTTTTTCCATGTTATCCCAGTAGTACCCCGCTCTGATCACATTTCAAACCAAAGAATCGGCACCAGAATGATTCCCACAAGTACCTTCGTGGATTTCTCATAGCACATAATCAGTGTCCCTCGGTCCCAAGCATACTGCCAGTGGTCCGTCGAAGGTCCTCCTATACAATGTTCCATCCTCGTCGAGTATCGGGCTACTTTGGATCGGAGGGCCCTCGATTCTTTTGGGTCTGTAGGGAGCTTCCCATGTTTCAAGTACTCGACGTACTTATTCCTTCAATCCCATGTTAGACTTGTCGAGTTAATTTCTGCATGACCCTCTTCGATCACCGACCTCGATAGTTGTACGACGGTCCCCGGGACTATGTCATCTTCTTCAACAGACGACCCCAAGTTTGCGAGCGCATCGGCCTCGCTATTCTGTTCTCGAGGTACATGGACCAAGGTCCACTCTTTGAACCGATACAATATCACTTGAAGCTTGTCTAAGTACCTTTGCATCCTATCTTCTCGAACCTCGAAACTTCCATTCACTTGGTTTACTACCAAAAGAGAATCACATTTTTCCTCGATGGCCTCTACTCCCAAGCCTTTGGCTAGTTCGAGACCTGTAATCATGGCCTCATACTCGGACTCATTGTTAGCCAATTTTGAAGTTTTTATAGATTGCCAAATGGTGTTGCCCGTAGGCAGTTTTAGAA
The DNA here is from genome assembly GCA_005239525.1 of Nicotiana knightiana. Taxonomy (NCBI): domain Eukaryota; kingdom Viridiplantae; phylum Streptophyta; class Magnoliopsida; order Solanales; family Solanaceae; genus Nicotiana; species Nicotiana knightiana. Next base: position 62,061 of record ML394802.1, on the reverse strand, counting down.
CTATACCGAGCCCGGACCCTTTCACATTCGAGGCACCGTTAGTGAATATGGTCCATATCCCCAATGATGTGCCCGTTTTTAACAAGAGTTCCTTTTCTACTTTGGGCACGAGGGCAGGTGTAAAATCGGCCATGAAGTCTGCCAAAATTTGAATTCGAGGTTGATACTCGATATAATACCCTCCGAGTTCGATGACCCATTTAGCCAATTGGCCCGATAATTCGGGCTTATGAAAAATGTTTCGAAGTGGATATGTAGTTAATACACATATAGGATGACATTGAAAATATGGTTTCAACTTCCTAGATGCACTTATTAATGCTAGGGATAATTTTTCTAAATGCAGATACCTGGTTTCAGCATTTCCAGGGGTCTGATTTACATAATAGACAAGAAATTGCGTACCTTGCTCTTCTCGAACCAACACGCCACTTACTGCTACCTCAGACACGGCTAAATATAAATAGAGCGTTTCATCCTCCTTTGGTGTATGAAGCAAGGGGGACTCGAAAGATACCGCTTTAATTCTTCCAAGGCTTGTTGACACTCCGGGGTCCATGCGAAGTCGTTTTTCTTCTTAAGCAGAGAGAAGAAATGATGGCTCCGATCTGAAGACCTCGAGATGAATCGGCCTAAGGAAGCTATTCGCCCGGTCAACCGTTGCACGGCTTTCACATTGTTTACTACGGTGATCTCCTCGATGGCTTTGATTTTGTCGGGGTTGATCTCGATCCCCCTGTTTTACACCATTAAACCCAAAAATTTTCCCGAGACGACTCCAAAAGCGCATTTCTCGATGTTGAGCTTCATGTCGTATCGTTTTAGGATATCAAACGTCGCCTGCAAATGAGTCAAATGGTCCTCTACGTGCAGGGACTTAACTAGCATGTCATCAATGTAAACTTCCATAGATTTTCCTATTTGATGTTCGAACATCTTATTAACTAGGCGTTGATATGTTGCTCCCGCATTTTTTTATCCCGAAGGGCATTACATTATAGAAATATGTACCATATTTCGTGATAAACGAAGTCTTTTCCTGGTCTTCCAGATTCATTTGAATTTGGTTATACCCGGAGTAGGCATCGAGAAAAGTAAGGATCTCGTGGTTGGTCGTGGCATCGATCAATCGATCGATGTTGGGCAGTGGGAAGGAATCTTTAGGGCATGCTTTGTTCAAATCCTTGTAGTCTACACATATTCTAAGTTTATTCCCTTTTTTGGGGACTACCACTACGTTAGCTAGCCATTCGGGGTATTTTACTTCCCTAATGGATCCTATTTTGAGAAGTTTGATTACCTCATTTTTGATGAATGCATGCTTTACCTCAGACTGAGGTCTCATTTTTTGCTTCACCCGATTTGAACCTAGGGTCGACACTTAGTCGGTGGGTGGTTATCTCAGGTGGGATCCCTGTCAGATCTAAGTGGGACCAAGCGAAGCAATCAATGTTATCAATAAGAAATTGAATGAGTTTTTTCCTGAGTTCGGGGGTTAATCTCGTTCCAAGGTAACCTTTCGTTCCGGAAGATGCTCGATCAATACAGCCTGCTCGAGTTCTTCGACTGTGGACTTTGTTGCATCTGATTCCTCGGGGGCGACGAAGGTTCGAGGGGTGAGGAAATCTTCTTCTTCATCATTGACCACTTGTTCGTCGGGATCTTGCCCCTAGGGCTCAACCGAGGGTATGGGTTGTGATTGCTATTTGGCTACCTGTTTGTCTATTGACTTCTCTGAGGTATATGGTGTTGATACCGGTGCCAATTCGTGTACTGCGAACATATCCTTAGCTACATGTTGCTCTCTGTATATTGTTTTCACGCCATCCTTTGTTGGGAACTTCATTATTTGTTGAAGAGTTGATGGCATTGCCCTCATGCTATGGATCCATGGCCTTCTAAGTAGAGCATTATATCTCATGGCACCTTCAATGACATGAAACTTGGTGGCTTGTATGGTTCCGGCCACATTAACTGGGAGGATGATTTCCCCGTTCATTATTTCACTCGCCATGTTGAATCCATTCAGGACTCGAGAGGCGGGTATGATTTGGTCGAGCAGCCCGAGTTGCTCCACGACCCTTGATCTGATTATATTTGCTGAGCTACCTGGATCCACGAGAACAAGTTTAACTTGAACTTTATTTAAAAGGATAGAAATTACCAGTGCATCATTATGAGGCTGAGATAAAGCCTCGATGTCTTCCTCGCTGAATGTAATAGTGTCCTCGGGTATGTAGTCCCGAGTCTGCTTCTCCCTTATGATAGATACTTTGGTTCGCTTGAATATGGGTCCCCGTGTGATGTCGACTCCGCTGATGATCATGCGAATGACATGTTGGTGCTCTTCAGATTCATTCTTTCTATTTGCATCACTTTCTCTAAAATGATTCTTGGCCCGGTCACTGAGAAATTCTCGAAGGTGCCCCTCGTTGAGCAATCATGATACCTCCTCTCTGAGCTGCCTGCAATCCTCGATCATATGACCATGAGTACCATGATACTTGCACATTACGTTGGGGTTCCTTTGGGAAGGATCGGTCTATATGGGCTTGGGCCATCTAGTGTCTCTAATCTTGTCGATGGCTGATATGATGTCTGAGACATCGATGTTGAAGTTATATTCTGATAATCAGGGTGCCTCCATCAACCCCGAATGTCTGTTAAACCCTGTCTTGCTCATGAGTCCTCGGGAACTTTGGCCTCGATCTGCTCGTTGATCATTTCGAGGTATGTTACACCTCGAAGTGTTTCTTTGGTCCTCGATATACGCTGATACCTTTCCTTGTTCAGCCTTGGCTCCCTTTCTCCATTTCTTGATTTCTTTGCTAGTAGCCTGCTTGGATAAACTAAACCCTAGGGGGCTCCCAACTGGTCGTCCTCGACCCTAATTTTTGACTGGTACCTGTTGTGCACATCCGCCCAAGTTATGGCGGGATACTCGATCAGGTTCTGGTTCAGCTGTCTCGAAGCTATTGAGCTTCATTCATTCAGCCCCTGAGTGATGGTCTGTACAGCCCAGTCATCGGAGACTGGTGGTAATTCCATTCGCTCCAACTGGAAACGGGAGACGAACTCCCTCAATATCTCGTTCTCTCTTTGCTTGATTTTGAATACATCAGACTTCCTCGTTGCGACCTTTATGGCACCACCGTGTGCCTTTACAAATGAGTCTCCCAACATGGCAAACGAATCTACTGATTTTGGGGGCAGGTTATAGTACCACATCATAGCCCCCTTGGACAAGGTTTCTCCAAATTTCTTCAATAGGACAGACTCGATCTCGTTGTCCTTTAAATCATTTCCTTTTATACCACAAGTATATGTGGTGATGTGCTCGTTGGGATATATGGTACCGTTGTATTTTGGGATGTCGGGCATCCAAAAATTCTTCGAAATAGGCTTTGGAGTCGCACTCGATTGAAATGGATTCTGTACAAACTTTTTCGAATCCAGTCCCTTCAAGACCGGAGGTGCTCCTGGGATCTGGTCGACCCTCGATTTATAAGTTTCCACTTTCTTATCATTATCATCTATCTTCTTTTCTTGTGACTCGATCCTCTTGCTGAGTTCCTTGAGCATTTTCATAATGGTGGGGTCAGCTCCCGACCCATTGTTACTTGATCTTTCTGGGGTTGGATCAACTCGAGGAGCCATTTCTGGTCCTGCTCCGCTCGAAGTCTTTTGCTGACTCTGTAACTGAGCGATAACAACTTGTTGTGATTGCAACATCCCAAAAATTACTTGTAGACTAACTTCTCTTTCTTCTCGAGCTTGTGTCTTTTGTGCGTCGAGTTGGTCCCTTCTGTGCACACTTCCTTCAATATCAGTACCCAAATCGACGTGCAAAGCAATGTGTGTAGGTCGACAGGGTTTGGTGTTGGTGCTACTCCAGGGTTTAGTGGTGGCATACTGACCCCTGAAGCTGTTGCAATGTTTTCTCCATGGAAACCGAGACCGTCGTTTCCATGTGCGTTTGCTGAGTTAGACCTATTTTAACCTGAAATCAAAGAATCTTTGGACAAGAAAAAGGGTGAAGAATAACGTGTGTTATCATAAACTAGCACCAAAATAATCACTATTATCTTTAGCCCCACGGTGGGCGCCAAACTGTTCAACTCAAAAATTGGTGTTAACAATTATATTTGATTTGTGGTTCTAAAAATATGTGATTTATTTCAATACTAGTAAATTAGCAAGAAATATTAGGTGTAAATAAGAAGAATATGATAACCAAACTAGTGTTGTCAAAGGAATGGGGGCCTCGAGCTCGATAGCCTCGGGGTCTCGAGATCAGTTAGTAGCAATAAAGTATGAACAATAAATGAAGAACAATAAAGTTGAAGAATAATCTTGAGCATAGTAAACGAGAAAAGTAGAGTAGAATGTTCTATAGCAGTGAATGATAATGTTTACAAATGAGTAGAGTCCCCTTTACATAGGAGGGGAAAACAAATTTCTATTTGCAGTACAAAATACTATTGGTATAGTTCTATAACCGCCTAGTACGGATTTTTACGAACCAATTCTGAGATTTGCGCCTTGACCTATATGCCCTTGAGAAATTCCCGTTTTTTCTTGACTGTCATCGATTTTGCACTGCCTCGAGGTAGGCCGCGTCGTGCCTTCGATGTACTCTCTCGAGGTATGCATTCTAATATTGGGCTTGAACTTTACTTCGAGTCTTCCGTGGTCGGGCTCAGCACAACAGAGACTTCAAAATCAGACTCCTTTGATTTCGGCCGTATATAGTGGGTTATTGGTTAATTATTGGATTTTAATGGAAGATAAGTGTCCAAATAAGGAACAATTGTGGAGTCCACGTGGGACTACTAAAATCCCTATTCATATGACTCATATTCCATGGAATGTCTTGATGGTTGCCTATGGTCAAGAATCCTTTTTTTTAATTGATTATATGTGGGCCCCACAACCCATTAAATATTAGTAAGCCTATGTATATTATGAACAAGAATCACACCTAGCTTTAAAGGTACATAAATGTGAGATTGAGAGAAAACCTAGGGTTTTTAATTCAAAAAAATTTCTATCCTTTGGTGGGGCTAAAAAACGTGAGCTTCTCCAAATATGAGTTCACTATGAGTTTCTAAAGGCTAAAAACATGAGTTCTTCAATATGAATTCATGTATGCCTTACAAATTCAATGGAATCTCTTGTGTAAGTAGAGTGGGCTGATCGTGAGTAAATAAGAAAGCAAAACAATTCCATACCAAATTTTATCAACTGAGGTATGTAAAGGCTATCCCTTCTTTCTTTTGGCATGATCCAAGTAACGATACGTAAACGTAATGCTATTCCATAAATGGTTCTACTCTTAGTAGTTAAGGATGTCTATGTTATTCATTTCGCTAAAGTGATATTCAAGCATGTCTAAGTACGTTCCTAAGTCTCTATTGAGGTATTTGATAAAGCTATTAATGTTTATAATATAGCAATACATGCATATTCATACATATGCATTTACCACCGAGCTACGGCCGGTCGGGCAGTATGTATTCACGTTTTAAGAGCGATGGTTCATTGATACAATGCTTGCCCACTTATAGTTATACATTACTAGTTGTGGCCATGTTGACGGACCATATGTATTCACGTTTTAAGAACGATGGTTCATTGATACAATGCTTTCCCACTTATAGTTATACATTACTAGTTGTGGCCATGTTGGTCCATGATAGTTACAAAAGGAATGAGTTTAGCCAACTCGACCTATGTATGTTCTAGTTTTGGTCGAATGATCATGAGTTACAGAGTGGTTCGCCCGGGCTAGCTCGGCACTGGGTGCCAGCCACGCCTCCCCAGGTTTGGGTCGTGACAAAAAGCATGAGTAATTTTGGGTTTCTCTCGATAGATTCCACTGTCTTCACGGCATAAATCACTTATATGCAACATCTACGGGATTAATGATTAGAAATCTTCAATTTTAATAATCAGTACAACAAATGTACAATCTCGTCTATGAGCAACGCTTGGCCTCTGAAACTACTTGCATGCCTTGATGCCTTATCACATAGAAATCATGTCTATAAGGATTTAAGTTCCTTAATTCTGAACTTCCTAACATGAAAACTTGTTTTGCGTGCATTTGTTGTTTAAGCGTGGAGGCTAACTTGAGCCTTTAACTGCCTATATATGAAGTCCAATGTGCTTTTGTATGTCGCTTAGTTTTGACATTTTTTAGCAGCCTAAGTGAGGTCTAGAACCACCCCCCAAAAATAGAGGTCCAATGCCTCCTGGACTATAAGTATGGGATGGGTAGTGCACGCATAGGGTACGACCTAGAATTAAATTAAAACACTTTAAGGTAACAACTTTAACTTAGTAATTGGGTAGCAGGAGATGATAGTCTATGCCCGCTAAATAATATGAGTAACACCCCATCTCGAGGGAGTTACGAAATATTATTTATGTTGCACGGGCTGATCTTTTAGGCTAAAAAACTTAGGACCCCCCATCTTATTTCTTTTTCTGTTTGAATCAAGCAGTTGTACTAGTCTATTCAAAATCTTTTTTATAATACAATTTCTCAAACTTTGTGCTCTCTCTCTCTCTCTCTTTGTTTATCTGACTAATTCATATGATTCAAGTTCGGTCGGGATCCACAGTTATGGACCTCGAAGAGTGCCTATCACCTTCTCTTCGAGGTAATTTCGAGCCCTTATCGATCTTTGGTGATGTAAGCTAGTTGAACCAGAGCCATTTGCAAAATAGGTGCCCTAACGCACCTTAAAAATTGTTAGGCAACGGCTCTTCTCTTTTAGTACTTCCTTAAAAGAGTTGTCACGTGTCGAAACCCGATTTCGCGAGAAAAAGAGGCGCGACACACTTTAGCACAGAAATATGAAAGAATGACCAAAATCCCGAAATGCAACTTAAAGTAGTTTGATGTCATGACCCAAATCCCACCAATGGTCGTGATGGAGCCTAACCTCCAAGACTAGGTAAGCCAATCATAGAATGATATAAAAACAGCAAAATAGAATATAATACATTTGAATGTAACGTAAACAGTGGAAATAAAGTTGCAAGTCAAAACAGTAGTACATAAGTCAAACTCCCAAAACCATGTAGTATAGAGTCATGAGCTCTAAACTTAATACATACGAAATCTAAAAAAACGTACAATAATGTTTGAAATTAATACAACAACATGAAAATAAGGAAAGGGAACTCCAAGGGCCTGCGGCATCCATGTAGCACTACCTTGAATCCTCTCGAACAGTCAAAATTACTAACTCTCGAAGACCACTACCACTAGAACCCGGATCCACACAAAAATGTGCAGAAGTGTAGTAGAAGTACAGGATAACATGTACTCACTAAGTATCAAGACTAACCTCGGTGAAGTAGTGACAAGGTTCATGTAATGTGATACTCACTAATCAAAGAACTTGTGTAATATATCAAATAACTAACAACAAGAATATAACAACATGTAGTACCATCAACTCAACAAAACAAGAGTTATCAGCTCATCACAGGTAAATCAACTTTTGACAAAGGAACCATCAGTCAATAACACAGGCATGGAGTAGCATGTTAAAAGCAACGTGAATTCATGTAATGTGCATAACAAAGCATAAACAATTTACTTGCATTATCAAGAATGCTACCCTTATGTTCCACTCATCATTAATATAGAATGCTACCCTTATGCTCCGCACATCATCAGCAGGAATCCACCCTTATACACCATCACTGCAATCACACCAATCATAGTACCACAATTTGCGTGTATGCCATCAAGAGAGAAATATGACAGGGCGACCCTAGGGGGTGGATATATATCCACACACTGCACGATAAAACCTCGGGCCATAATAATAACAATATCATCATAATCAGCAATGCAGCCTTATACTCCACACATCATCACAATAAAGAATGCCACATTTATACCACGCACATTATCACAATAACAATATCCGCATAGAAGCGTCCTTGTGCCAACACCCCATTAATCTGTCCATCTGTCTAATGTGCCATAATCATAATAAATTCAAGATAATAATTTATCATCAAGATATATAATCTCATAATTCATCAATAGGTGCACCCGATAATAAAATACAGATGTGTGATCAATATATAAGACATCACTACAGCTAATTCAATTTAGTGATGATTGCACAAAAGCCCATCTCAGCTAATTAGGAGATAATAATCCTAAGCATGATCACTAGCATGAAAGGATAAGCTCACCTAGTCATACAAAGTATTACACATGTATCATAGAGAGAACACAATCAAATTAAGACATAGTAGAAGCCTAGAGTCTAATCGGGTCATTTTTCATACATAGCACCTGCATATACGCTCGTCACCTCGCATATATGTCGCATTACATACATTACATTTAAACTAATAAGGTATAATCCTAAAGGTTATTTCCTCAGCAAGATAAGGCAAGATACTTACCTTAAATGGACCAATTCACCCTCTAAAATTGCTTGTTCTTTAGAAACCACCTCCAACCGGCTCGAATCTAGCCGAAAACAAATCAATAACATCAAACAAAGTCATAGGAATCAACTCCAAATAATCTCTGATCTTTAATCAAATCTCAAAAAGTCAACCCTAGGTGCACACAGTCAAAACCCGAGTCAATTCAAAGATCCTGACTACCCATAACACCACGAGTTCAAATATATGATTAGATTCCCAAAACTGAGTCCAAATCAACTCCCAAATCCCCAATTTTAACTCTCTTAATTTTTAGGCAAAACCCCTCAATTTTTTACTCAATATTCTATATTTTGGGTGTTAATAATCCATATAGATTCTTGATATAATACTAGAGATGTGTAGAAATCACTTACCCCAAACCCTTGTGTGAAAATTCCCTTCCAAAATCACCTCTCTCCAAGTCTAGGGTTCAAAATATGAGATAGTGGGTCTAAATCCTGAAATTCTTGAAATATAATCAGTTGCAGAAGTCACAAATGCGACCAGGGGTTCACAAATTCGAGCCTCGCAAATGCAAGGAATGGCTCGTAAATACGAACTTTCTCTCTTAGCAGCAGTCCTCGTAAATGCGACCAGGAATGTCACAAATGCAACCAAGTGTTGCAAATGTGATGTTCCCTTCAATAATGAGGATGTCTCAATTGTGTCACCAGCTTTTCAAATGCAAAGCTGGCTTTCATAGCTTAACATCGCAAATGTGATCCACAAACCGTGAATGTGAACCTTCGCAAATGCGAGCATACCATCACAAATGTGAGCATACCATCGCAAATGTGAGGTCTAATCTTAGAGAATATGTGCCATCACGACATCTTGGGGAGGAAAATTGGGGTCGTGACATATGTCTTCAATTATATCATGCCTTCATTTATTCCATGTTATTACTTGTTACGTGCTTTAATAGCTACATGTCTTTACTTGTTAAATACATGCCTTCACTTGTTACATGCCTCTATTTGCTATATGTTTCCTTGTATTCATGCCTTTATGCATTGTCCATCTTTACTTGTTTTATGCTCTACATGTTATTAGATAGATGTTACTACATGTCTCATGCCCTTACCTTCATATTTGCCTTTACTTGCTTTCAATTTAGTTTAATTTGTTATATTTGATTGTCTTAGAGGATTTACGCATTAAGTTCCCTTTTTATGCTACGTTGTGGGACATGTTGTAGTTGGTACTTTTATATATATATGTGGGGGGAGGGGGTAGGTGGGTCGCATTGCATGTTATATACACACACACATACACACACTCTCGAGTTGCACGCAACAGCACTATAAGTGTGTGTACGTATATATATATATATATATATATATATATACATATGGGGGGAACGGGTTGCACGTCGCAACGATATTAGTTTCATATATTTGGATCGAGTTGTGCGCCGCAACGGAGAGGTTGTATATATTTATTTTCGGTGTTTAGTTTCCATTGTTGTGTGGTATTATGACACTGAGAAGTGATGATATTTTAGGGCCCCTGACATTTATTCTTATTTCGGTTATCATATTAATTAGTTGTTCCTCGACTTCATTATTGTTTTCTATCTATATTCGTACAAGTTTATAGTGAGTGTCTTGTCATAGCCTCGTCACCACTTCGTTGAGACTCAGATTGGAACTTATAGAGTACTTGGGGTCGGTTGTATTCATACTATAATTTTTCACTTCTTGTGCAGATCCCAAAGTTGGTCCCAGCGGTGCGTAGCAGTGATTGCTCGGACCCGTCCTTTCAGGAGGCTTGAGGTAGAGCTGCACAGCGTTCGCTGACCATAAAGTCCTCTTCCTATCCATAACTTTTTATTTCGTACAGACAGTTGTACTTCATTTCAGACTCTATTTATAGTATTCTAGCAGCTCATGTACTTGTGACACCAGTTTCTGAGATTAGACTAGACAACGATGTTTAATGATTTTATTATATATTTCAAACTATTTCAGTCTTATTTTCTCAATATTTTGCTTTATAATAGTTAAATATTAATTGTTTAGCTAATGTTGGTTTGCGTAGCAAGCGGATGTTATGGGCCGTCACGGCTCCGTGGTTGAGATTTTGGTCTTGACAGACCTGCTCTGCAATCGCGAAGCACACATATCAACAAAAATCTACCAACTTCAACATACTCCGGGTGGTCCAAAACTCACTCAATCCACCCGAGACCCCATCTAGTCAGACCAACAATTCTATAAACACTACCTGAACCTATCCAAAGCTTCCAAACACATAAGACATCATCACATCTATGATTCAAAGAGGAAACTACAAGTTGAACTTCTTTTAGGTTCAAGAACTTATAAACTTTCAATTAAGCATCTGATTCATACCTAAACACTCGAATCACAACCAAACTTTTCACACAAGTTCCACACAACAAAACGAACTTATTCCAAGTTCTTAAATAATATTTGGAGTCTATATCGCAGAAGTAACTATCAGTTAAACTTATGAAATCTCCAATTTTTCAAATTGCCAACTTTTGGCGAATAGAGTCAAATCTTCTAGCAACCTCCAAACCCATATTCGAACATACCCCTAAGTCCGAAATCACCATACAAACCTAGTAGAACCATCAAATTACCAATCCGAGGTTGTTTACACAAATGTCAAAAGTTGGTCAACTCTTCCAACTTAAGGGTTCCAAAATGAACCAAAGTGTTCGAAATCGCTCCCGAACCCCATGAAAACCAAAAAACCCATCTCGTAAGTCATATAACATCAAATACACATATGGGAAGCATCAAATAGGGAACAGGGTTCAAATACTCAAAACAACCGATTGGATAATCACATTTTCACCTCTTAATCAAATGTTCGTCCTCGAACGGGTTTAGAAATATACCTAAATTGCTGAACAAATACGGATATCTACTATGTATATCCGACTTGGTCTCCAAAGTAGTCTCCTTAGTCGGTTGACCTCTCTAAATCACGTTCATTGACGCGATCTTCTTATACATGAGCTTGCGAACTTGCCTATCTAAAATGGCCACCGACTCTTCTGCACAAGCCAGATTCCCATCTAACTGCATTGTGCTGAAATACAAAACATGCGACTTGCCTTCATGATACTTTTGAAGCACAAACACAAGAAACACCAGATGAACTCCCAAAAGACTAGGAGCTAAAGAAAGTCTATAAGCAACCTCTCCAACTCTCTCCATCACCTCAAATGGACCAATAAACCTCGGGCTCAGCTTTCCCTTCTTTCCAAAACTCATCATGCCTTTCATAGGCGACACTCTAAGAAGAACCTTCTCACATTTTACAAATGCCACATCACGAACCTTCATGTCTGCATAATTCTTCTGCATGGACTGAGTTGTTCAAAGCCTCTCCTAAATAAACTTCACCTTCTCCAAAGCATCACGGACCAAATCTGTATCCAACAACCTAACCTCACTAGGCACAAACCAACTAACCGGAGAATGACACTGCCTCCCATATCAGGCCTCATACAGAGCCATCTGGATACTAGACTGGTAGTTGTTGTTGTAAGAAAACTCCACCAATGGTAGAAGATGATCCCACAGACCTCCAAAATTAATAATTCATTTTCTTAACATATCCTCCAGGATCTGGATAATCTGCTCGGACTGCCCATCCGTTTGTGGGTGAGATACAATGCTGAGCTCCACTCGTTTGCCCAAATCACTCTGAAAATCCATCCAAAAGTGCGATGTAAACTGAGCATCGTGGTCTGGAATGATGGAGACAAGTACACCGTGTAAGTGAACAATCTTTCTTATGTAGATCTGAGCCAACTTCTCTGAAGTGTAAGAAGTCATAACCGGAATGAAATGTGCATCAAACTTCCTCAAATCCTGTAGCAAACCTACCACAAAATCCACAATAATGTGCTCCCACTTCCACTCTGGTATATCAATCTTCTTATGCTCATACTTGACATGTTGACAATTCAAACATCGTGAAACATTCCCAACTATGTCCTTCTTCATCCTTCCCCACCAATAAAATCACGATACATCTAAGTAGCACATTGGTTAATAGAATAAGTCGAACATTGAGCTTATTCAAGAATGAACTATCTCAAGCTATCAACATTAGGAACACAAATTCGACCATGAAGTCGCATAACACCATCATCCCCAATAACCACCTTCTTAGCACCACCTCGTTGCACCATGTCCTTAAGTACCAACAAGTATTATACTGACGAGCCTTGATACGTTAACAGGGATGACCGCAATAACACGAGCAAGAACTTCTGTATACTAAAATATCCAATCTCACAAATCTATTGGCTAAGTCCTGAACATCCATAGACAAAGGCCTCTCCACAGCTGGAATAAATGCCAAATTCCCCATGCTCAAATCAATTTTTTTTTTTAAATAAATACTAAAGATTCTGATGATCAGTGTAAACCTCATATGACACACTCTACAAGTAGTGCCTCCAAATCTTGAGCGCATGTACTATAGCTGCCAACTACAAATCATGCACTGAATAGTTCTTCTCATGGGGCTTAAACTAGCGTAACGTATATGCAATCACTCTACCGTCCTGCATCAACACGCACCCTACACGCGAAGAATCACAATAGATAGTATACTTCCATGATCCAAGGGTAATACCAAAATTGGAGCTATAGTCAAAGCAATCTTGAGCTTCTGAAATCTCTTCTCACACTCATTAGACCATCTTAATAGAGTGCCCTTCTAAGTCAACTTGGTAAATGGAGCTGCAATAGACGATATCCCTTCCATGAAGCAAGGATAGTAACCAGCCAAACCCAAGAAAATCTTGATCTCTAAAGTTGTAGAAGGTTGGGGCCAACCCTGAACTACCTCAATCTTCTTCGGATCAACCTTGATCCCATCAATAGACACAACGTGGCCCAAGAATGCCACTAAATTTCACCAAAACTCACATTTGGAGAACTTAGCATACAACTTCGTCTCTCTTAGAATCTGAAGCATAATCCTCAAATGCTGTTCATGCTCTCCCTACTACGGGAATATACCAAGATATCATCAATAAACATAATAATATCAGAATCTAGATAAGGTTGGAATACACTGTTTATCAAATGCATGAAAGCTGTTGGGGCATTAGTCAAACCAAAAGATCACCAAAAACTCATAATGTCCATTGTGAGTCCTAAAAGTTGTATTAGGGATGTCCGAATTCCTAATATTCAACAGAAGATAACTTGATCTCAAGTCAATCTTCGAGAAAATCTTGTCACCCGAAAGCGATCAAACAAATCTCAATGTGAGGCAATGGATATTGTTTCTTGATGGTAACCTTGTTTAATGACCTATAATCAATGCACACTCTCATGGAACCATCCTTCTTCTTCACAAACAACATCGGTGCACCCCAAGGAGAAATACTCATCCTGATGAATTCCCTATCCATCAACTCCTGCAACTTCTCTTTCAACTCTTTTAAATAAGTTGGAGCCATGTGATACGGTGGAATTACGGGTTGAGTGCCCGACACCAAATCAATATCCCTATCGGGTGGTATGCCCAGTAGATATGTAAGAAACACATCTGGATACTCTCTTACTACAGGGACCGAAACAACCATATGAGTGTCAACACTAACATCTATAACAAAGGTCAGATACGCTAAACATCCCTTCTTAACCATCAATTGAGCCTTCAGAAATGAAATCATCCTACTAGGAGTATGTCCAAATGAACCCTCCATTCCAACCTTGGCAACCCCGGCATAGCCAACGTCACGGCCTTAGCATGACATTCAAGAATAACATGGTATGGAGATAACCAATTCATACATAAAATCACCTCAAAGCCAACCATATTAAGTAATAAAAGATTAAAACTAGTCTCATAACCCTCAATAGTGACCACACAAGAATGATATACATGATCACCATAATAGAATCACCAATAGGTGTAGATGCATGAACATGAATATCAAGAGAACCAGGAGGCATATCCAAATATGATGCAAAGTAATATGACAAATACAAATAAGTAGAACCCGGATCAAATAACACTAAAGCATCTCTGTGACATACTTAAACAATACCTATGATTATTGCATCATACGCAACCACTCTGTTCTAACGGGGAAGCATAAGAACAAGCTGGCCTCCACCTCTACGAAAATCCCTACCCGCCTAACCTCCACCTCTAGCTGGATACGTTGGTGGTGGAGCAACTTGGGCGGGAAGCAAATTCTGGTTGCTCTGTTGAGATACACTTATTCGAAGTCTAGGACAATCCCTCCTCGTATTCCTCGAATCACCGCACTCAAAACAAGCTCTCTGATAATGTCGCTACTGGTACTGAGCCTGCCCCATACGAGTGGAAATAACCATTATAAGAACCACATGCGAGAGGTGCACTGAATGATGACAGCTTTCGACGAGTACCCTGAAACGCATGGCTAGATGGAGCACCAAGTGAAGCCTAAAGTGCTGACTGAGTTGGTCTACTGAAATAGCCTCTACCATGATGATCATTGTCCCCAAGAGTAGGAACCACTAAAGCCTATAGTACCACAAGGATTCTTGAACTATTTATCCCCCCTCTCCTACCTGAGAATGTGCTCCAACCTCCTAGCAGTATCTATATCCTGTAAAGGTAGTCTGGGTCTCCACCTCTCATGCCATCCTAAATCTAAGATTGTAGCTGAAACCCTCAACAAATCTATGTACCCTCTCCTTCTCAATAATAATCAGAAAAGTTGCATAAGCATGATAACTTTATGAACCTCATCTCATACTGGGTAAAAGTCATACCCTCCTGTTGTAAGTGCTCAAAATGGATGCACAACTCATATCGCCTGATTAGTGGAATGAATTTCTCTAAGAAGAGAGTCAAAAACTGAGCCCATGTGAGACGAAGTGACCTTATTAGTCTTCCCTACTCATATGCCCACCACCACTTCTTGGATGGCCTTCTCAACTGAAATATGGTGAAATCAACTCCAATGGAACAAGTCCCAAATTGCGTAGAATCTCATAAAACCTGTCCAAGAAATCTTGAGCATCAATTGCGGGATCACCAGTATAACATGGAAGATCTAACTTCTAGAACTTATACATCCTTTTCTGCTCCTCAACAGTAATAGCAGGTCTAATCTCAAGCCTGACTATAGCAACAGGATGAATCATCCCAACTGGTGGAATAACCGGAACTCGTGGAGTCTGAAACATAGTAGTGGCTTGCTCTGGAGTGTGAATAGTTGGGGTATGTGCTCCCCCTCCGGTCTGAGAAGTAGATGGAATCATCCGAAATATATCGGTTTGTGCCAAGCCATCAAAGCAACTCAAGATCCAAACCATAGTGTCCTGAAGCAATAGGGCTGTAATAAAACCCTCAGGAACTTGAGTCAGACCCGATGGAACATCATGAACTGGAGCATGATCCTCAACTGGAGTTGCAGGTGGCTCCTAATAAATTGATCTAGCACGAACATTAGGAACTTCAGGTGCGGTTGTACGTGCTCTTGCCCGAACCCTACCCTTGACCCGACCTCTACCTCTCCCAACTCTGGCCCGAAGTACTGACGCCTACTCAGATACTCCGTAAGAACGTGTTTCACTCTTTGTGAGAGAATATAAGAGCAAAGATTCAAACATTAGGATGAAATAAATTCGCACGATAGTGATAAGAAGAAAATGAATTTTACTAATTGTCCCATAACCTCTGATAAGTACAGACGTTTCTGTACTAATTCTCAAGACTATACTAGACATGCTCATGAGTCGAAGAACCTAGAGCTATGTTACCAACTTTGTTACGACCTAGAATCCTACCAAAGGTCATGATGCCACCTAACCTCCAAGACCAGGTAATCCAACATGCAATATAGATCTAATCAAATGAAACAAGATATAACATAATTGAAACAACATAAATAACATTATATAACTTCAACAACCGAAAATATATAGATACTACAACATCAATTCCCCAAAACCTGGTAGTACGGAGTCATGAGCTCTAAAGTTGAATACAAGAAAATCTCTAAATAATACAATACTATTTGAATGTATAGATAACAATATGAAAGATAGGGGAAGGGAACCCAAAGGGTCTGCAGGCGATCATGCAGAACTACCTTGAATCCTCTATGTCAGCTACAAGACTCACTCCTAAAGTCTGTTATCGCCAATGCTCGGATCTGCACAAAATGTGAAAAGTGTAGTATGAGTTCGAGATAACGTGTACTCAGTAAGAATCAAGACTAACCTCGGTGAACTAGTGACGAGGTTCAAGTCATGTGATACTCACTAATCAAATAAATCTTGTGCAGTTATAATAATTTGCGGCGAGAATATAACAAAATATGCAAATCATCAAATATAATATCAAGAGATATTAACTCAACATGGATAATTCAATCTTTACTAACAAGTTATCAAAATATAATATAGGCATTGAGTAGCACGTTAGAATTCAACACAGAAGCATATATCATGCATAAAAAGGCATAATGGATTCACCTGCATGGTCAAAATTTTCCATCTTTATGCTCATAACTCACCATCATTGGATTCTATATCAGAATCAACCAACATTCTTCATTTTACCACAAACCGTCTGTATTCTATCAAGAGAGAAACATAAGAGTGTGACCCTATGGGATGGATACAAATCCACACATTGCATAGTATAATACTTATGCAAAAGCAGTAACAATATCATCATAACTACGTGGAAAAGACCTCATGCCACAACAATAACAATACCACAATAACTGCATAGAAAAGATCGCATGCCATTTAAAAATTAATCCGCTCAATATGTCCATATGTTCCATAATCATAACAATTTGAAATATTATTTCATCATAAAATAGACATATTCTCACATTTAATCAATAAGGTACACACTGACATAATAATAATAAGGTACAGATGAGTGCGTGATATGTGAAATACGACTACGGATAAATCAAGTATATCCACAATTTCACAACTAGCCCATCTTGGACAATTAAGAGATATTAATCCTGAACATGATCTCTAGCATAAAAGGATAAGCCCATGTAATCACACAAATGATTATACTTGAATCATGGAAAGCACACAATTCTAACAAATCATGATAAAAGCCTAAAGTCTAATCTGATCATGAATCACACATGGGTGTTAAATATTTATGTTAATTCTTGAAATAATACCATAAACGAGTAGAAATCAAATACCCCTTAGTCTTGTATAAAAATCGGCTTGCAAAATCGCCCATCTCAAAGTATAGGGTACAAAATATGAGAGAATGGCTAAAATCCCGAAATCAAAACTTAAAATAGTCTGCCCAGGGATACTCTTCGCGGCCGCGGTCCATGTCTCGTGTTCGTGAAGCACAAATGCTTCTGTCAGAAATTCCTCTTTCGCGACCATGGAATGATCTTTGCGATTGGGATGCATTTCCTGACAAACCTCCGTGAACGTGACACTGACCTTGCAAACGTGATGCCTTACCTGGCTAGCCTTCCCCATCGTGACCCTGCCTTCGCGAACGCGAAGGCCAAACTCCCAATTCCCAGATCCTTCTTCACGAATGCGGCTTCCCGATCATGAACACGAAGAGCAATTTTTCTCCAGCTCTAAATAACACTCTGTGATCATGAAGCACACCAGATATCAGCAAAAATCAGCCAACTTCAACATGCTCTGGATGGTCCGAAACTCACCTGAGTCACTCGGGACCCCCTCCAGTCATACCAACAAGTCCATAAATACTATCCAAACCTATTCAAAGCTTCCAAATATATACGAGATCATCACATTTACGCATCAAAGATCAAGCCACAAGTTGAACTTCTCTTAAGTTCAATAACTTCTAAACTTCCAACCAAGCGTCTAATTCATGCTTAAACGCTTAGGATCACAACCAAACTTCACACTGAAGTTCTATGCAACAAAAATGACCTATTCCAAATTACAAAATAATATCAAAGTCAACTATCGGTCAAACTTAAGAACTTTTCAATTATGCAATTATCATTTTTTGGCAAATAGAGTCATAATCTTCTAGGAACCTCCAAACCCTAATCCGAATATACGCCTAAGTTCAAAATCACCATAAAAATATATTAGAACCATCAAATCACCAATCCAAGGTTGTTTACACAAAAGACAAACTTTGGTCAACTCTTCCAACTTAAGGCTCCTAAAATGAACCTAAGTGTTTTGAATTACTCACGAACCCCATGAAAACCAAACCCCCCATCCCCGCAAGTCACAAAACATCAAATACACATATGTAAAGCATCAAATTGGGGAACAAGATTCAAATACTCAAAACAATCGATCAGGTCGTTACATATGCTCTGCTTGTTTCATGTATTATCCGCTTAGCTATAATAGATTGTGAGACTACTCGATTATTCACATGTTAGTGATCATGTTTAGGCCTTGTTGCGAGTTATAGGCGAGATGGATTTGATACATTGGTTTTCTATTGTACCTTAGTCATAATTATCTTTCTGTGGGATATTATGTTTATCCACCTTTCTGTATCTATATTTATGCACTTTGTCATGCTTGTTGTCGATATACATATGCTTGGTGTGAATGGATCGGGTTGCACGCTGCAACGATATGGCTAATGGACAAGGTTGCATGCGGCAACGATATATTATAGGAATGGGTTGTATGCTTCAACGGTAATATGATTGGACCGAGTTGCTCGCCGTAATGTATATGATTTCTTGTACTTATTTCTTACATATTTCATCTCTGTTTATGGGATTTGACTTATAAGGTTATGCTTACATTGTTATATATGTGGAACTTGTTTATTGGTTCTATCATTTGACTTATTTAATTATTATTTGTCTCTTCTGTTGTTCTTATTTCTGTTTATTGTTTGTACAAGTTTATTAACTGATTATCATGTCTTAGCCTCATCACTACATAGTTGTTGACATTTGGAGACTCAAGGTAGAGCTGCATTGCCATTTGTAGACCCTTGAAGTCATCTTCCTTATCTGTATTATTATTACTTCATTCAAACAGTGTTGTATTTGTTTCAACCATATGTATTTAGTACTCATTAGAGCTCATGTACTTAGTGAGACCAGCTCTGGGGTTGGATGATTGTTCCGTACTTCTAGTTCAGTTTTAGATTTATTATCTATGATAACTCTTCCAATCTTAATCCTCAACTTAGGAACTAAGTATTCCAAATCACTCCTGAGCCTCTTGGTAACTTAACTTGAAGAAGTGGGTCTTTAAGTTTGAATATAAAAAGTGAGTTTAAATCAAGAGAATGGTGCTGAAAAAATTTAAAAACATTGACATGGATGAAGACTGTTATATAAGCTATACTAGTTTCGGATATACACGTCTGAAACATTCAGATATTAGCAATTAAAATTTCAAATATACAAATTTGAAGTTGGGAACTACCAAGCTAAAACTTCTTACATTTATCTAAAGTTCGAATTTCTGACAACTTCGGACATGTATATCTGAAGTTTTTCAAAATTTAGTTTGAAGTTAATTTTGTAGCGACTAAACTTAATTTTTTTATCTGACTGTTTCTTTAAATAGGAATAAGGGTATCTAACGGGACGGGTCGGGACTAGACGGTTCATCCCAGTCCCAACCCAGCTCGTCAGAATTAACTAGGATGGGGTTTAGGGAAAAGAAAAATGAAATGGGATGGACTACTGTTTGGTCCGGCCTGGATAAGGCCTAGTACTGACTCGTACCGGCCCGACAGCCCACCAATTTTTAAGAAAAATAATAGCCATTGGCAACGGCCAAAAATGATGATTTTTGGCCCCTACAATCCCGCCCCCACCCACCCCACCCCCCAAAAAAACACTCGTTATCCCCCCAAACTTTTAACTTAAACCCCAAATTTATTAAATTATACGTTGTCCATAATTTTAACTATATACTCTCCATACAAGTTCTATCATTCTCTCCCTAATCAATAATATTTTCTCTCTATTTTCCCATAATCATATGCATTTCATGTATTTGGACAATTTTTTGGAGCAAGTTTCAAGCTTCAAATTAGTTCGCCAATTATTTGGAGTAATTATTAGGGCAATTTCTTCATGTTTTAATATTTAATCACTATACTCTCGTTCCATATCTTAATTTTTGTATTTAATTTTTGTGTACAATTATACTGTTTAATTTTCCTATTTAAAGTACGAGTCCTGAAAAGATAGCAGGCGTAACCAACTCATTTTAAAAATATAGTAAAAATACTAGTCCTGGTTCTAGTAGTAATCCTACTCCTCTTTCTAAAGTTAGAAACAAACAGAGGATATGACTCGTATTGATGAAACTTCCTTTAGCCAACTCCCCAAATTTTATAATATCAGGAAGATTCAATAGATCATAAAACTTTACAAAGACAATTTGATAATAATTCTAATTTTAATAAGGAAGAAGAAAATGAAGAAGAAACACCACTAGTCCAATATCAGAAGCTCCAACTCAGGCTCAATCTCAGTCTGGAGCACGTCAGAGAACATCACTTGTATAAAATATTTTTGATTTCGATAAAGAAGCTTTAGTTGCTACTTGTAAAAAATGTAAAATAACATTTGTACATGGTACAGATAGAAAATCAGGTGGGACAGGGGGGTTTAAACAGACACTTAAATGCTAAACACAATGCTTTATACGTAAAAGCTCAAATAGATGCCGAAAAGATACCGGATCCCAGTAGTGGTTCTGGAGCTCCAACTAAATTTGGCACGGGTTCTAATTATGTCCAACAACAATTTAACACTACTACTGCTGGTATGTTACGTCCATATAACAAAGATAGAGATCACGAAAATTTAGCAAAGATGATTGTTGTCTGTGGCTTACCGTTTACTCTTCCTTCTCACTCTACTTTTCAATTTTTTCTAGAACCATCGTTAAAATATTTTTAAATTTCAAAATGGATATACTTTACCACTTAGATTGTTAAGTGTCTTTCACTTTTGATATAGGTCGTAATCCTAATGGCAATGATTATTTAATTGTTATATGTCATTATTTTTATCATAACTAAAACATGCAAAAATGTCTTATTGATTATAATGTTGATTCAAAACACATTAGAGCATATATTGCATTTATCGTTCTAGAAATTCTTCAATTTTTGTGGTCTTATTGACAGAGTTTTAACTATCAATTTAGATAATGCTTATGCTAATATCAATGCAGCAAATAATTTAAAAGCTAGAATTTACCCATCTAATGACTCAATTTTTCATGTTAGATGTGCTTGCCATATTCTTAACTTGGTTATAAAAGATGGTATTGATTTATTTTTTGATTCTGGTGCTAAATGTAATATGCTCGTGTATATAATTTTTGTGGTAATAAAGCGAGTAGAATTCGTGAATTTAAAGATCGATGAGCATATATTAAACTTCCATCTAGAAAAAATATTTGTATTAGGTGGAATTCTACTTACAAAATGCTAAAAGTTGCTTATGTTCATCGCTTGCCTATACAAATTGTTTTAATGCACATAATGCTAACCATGCTGATCAAATTGTTGAGTCTAATTGGGATGAAATCAATGAGCTTACTAAACTTTTAAAAACTATTTATTATGCTAAAAAATAATTTTTTGGTATCTATTACCCAGTGTTACACAACTATTTTACGGTATATTTGTAGAATTTCTATTGTATTTGCTAAGTATACAAAAATAATAACTATGTACCAACCGTCAAAGAAATAATTTCAAAATTTTAAAAGTATTTTTTCTATTCCCCAAGTTTATTTAATTTCTATTATATATAATCCATCTTTAAAATTAATAGGTGCAAAGGGACTTGTTCGTAAAATTTATGAGGATTTAAAATTTTCAAAAAATGAAAAGCCAATGTCGAAGATTGCCAAGCTAGCATATATGTTCAAACTAAACTAATATTTGATAAGCATAAAAATATGACAACTTCAGATAGGGTACATGCTCCTACAACTTCTAAGGCTGGAGTGAAAGATGAAGTGTGGGAAGGTATGAAGGAGTTGATAGGTCTTGATTCTTCTATTGAAAATGATCTTGATGCTTATCTTAATCAGGGATTAGAACCTATTAAAGATGATGAAGGAAAGGAGAAACTTTTAGCATGGTGGAAGGGGCATGGCAAGACATTTCCAATGCTTTCAAAAATGGCTCGAGATGTACGGACTATTCAACCATCACCAGTAGCTTAGGAGAGTGATTTTAGCAGGGCAAGATTTCATACTGGATACTAAAAACATTCATTAGCGGAGGACAACCTAGAGATTTCCATCTTATTCAGATATTGGATTCATGCAGAAAGAAGAAATCTTGATTTAGAAAAAATAAGCACTAAGGAAGAATAATAATACAATGAGATACTTAGTACTGGGAGTGATGATGACATGGAACTCATGGAATATCAAGTGATATTGTCACGACCCGAAATTTCCACCTTCGGGACCGTGATGGCTCCTAACATTTCACTTGCTAGGCAAGCCAACACTAGAGAACCGTTAAGCCAATTCTTATTCAATTTCAATAAATAAAGTCAATTAAGCCAAAATGAAATAAAATCGAGTGCGGAGTAATATAAATAAAACCGGATCTAGAGTCACAACTCACGAGCTTCTAGAGTTTTCTACAAACAGAGTCTGAAAGAAATACAACTGTTTTGAATGAAAAGAAATAGTAAAATAAGGAAAAAAAGAAGGGGACTTCAAGGTCTGTTGAAGCCAGCAGATCTATCTTGATCTCCAATGAGCAAATCCAAGCTGCTACGCCTCACGATTAGTTGGAACCAATGCCAAAATATGTACAAGAAGTGCAGAGTATAGTATGAGTACAACCGACCCCATGTACTCTGTAGGTGTCGAGCCTAACCTCGACGAAGTAGTGACGAGGCTAAGGCAGGTCACTCACACCGCAACCTGTACGCAGTACATAATAAAGACATAAAAGGATATACAGAATGAAATAAGGTAGTCAATTAAAAATAATAGCTACAACCTCAAGAAATAAGCCAGTGACGTTCATAATTACCAATCCTTAGAGTTCAAATAAAAATACCGTAAAACCAACACAACTCAAGGGAATAGAAACACATAGGTTGTTGCGGCGCGCAACCCGATCCCACCATACATCACATAATCCTCCCTTATTTCATTGTAACAACATTAACAACAATAAATAATATATATATATATATATATATTATTTATTGTTGTTAATGTTGTTACAATGAAATAAGGGAGGATTATGTGATGTATGGTGGGATCGGGTTGCGCGCCGCAACAACCTATGTGTTTCTATTCCCTTGAGTTGTGTTGGTTTTACGGTATTTTTATTTGAACTCTAAGGATTGGTAATTATGAACGTCACTGGCTTATTTCTTGAGGTTGTAGCTATTATTTTTAATTGACTACCTTATTTCATTCTGTATATCCTTTTATGTCTTTATTATGTACTGCGTACAGGTTGCGGTGTGAGTGACCTGCCTTAGCCTCGTCACTACTTCGTCGAGGTTAGGCTCGACACCTACAGAGTACATGGNATATATATATATATATTGCAGCGTGCAACCCGATCCCACCATATAACAATATCAGTGTCATAATTCACCCTTATTTCACCGTAAGATTCCACTCTTATTCCACCTGTTGTGGCGTGCAACCCGATCCCACCATAATTCACCCTTATTCTGCCATATCAATCCACTCATATTTCACTTGTTGCGGCGTACAACCTGTTCCCACCATATCAGTGCCAAATACTCAACTTGCACAGTCAAATTAACAATTCAAACCACGAAAACCTTTACGATCAATAAATACCAAACTGAACCAAAAAGGAAACCTTGTGCAACATAGGAATCTACATAAGTAATACTACACAGCAAGACCAGTCCAGTAATTGACAATTAGAAGGTGCAAGTAAGTCAGTTTAAGTAAATAGAAGGGAATCATGAAACTATGAAAAGATCTAACATCATTAACAGGAGAAGATATTGGTTAACAGGTAGCAAGTAAACAGGGAAAGCATTTAGGACACAAAATTTAAGGCAGGGAAGGAGATAATTAAAGAACATCGAAAAATCAGGGGAAAACAAGAAATTCGGCGGCATATAAGCACTTGTCACCTCGCATATACACCGCTCACATAAAATTCACATATCACATAGTCTGAGGGTTCCTAATTCCCTCAAGTCAATGTTAGACTCAACGCTTACCTCGTCCAAAGATCACCCAATGCTCAACCACAACTTCGCCTTTCAAACAAGCCTCTGAACCAACAATATGTAGCAAATTACCAACCAAAAGATTCAAATTAAGCCTTAGGAACTACCCACGATTGCAAAGGATTCAATTTAGGTCATTATTGAAAAAGTCAACAAAAGTCAACTCCCGAGCCCGCTTGGTCCAATCACCAAAATAACACCTAGAACTACGAATTGAGCATCAAATCAAAGGGAATTTTCAAGAAAAATCATGAACTTCTATTTCAACAATCGGACGTCCAGAATCACGTCAAACCAACTCTGTTTCTCACCAAATTTGACAGACAAGTCATAAATATATTATTGGACCTATACCGGGTTCCGGAACCAAAATACAAACCCGATATCATTAAAGTTAAACTTTGGTCAAACTTTCAAAGTCATTAAGCTTTTAAACTTTCAAATTTCAACAAAGTGTAATGACTCGGTCTAGGGACTTCCGAATTCGATTCCGGGCATACGCCCAAGTCCCAAATTACGATACAGACCCACCGGACCATCAAAATACGAATTCGGGTCCGTTTTCCCAAAATATTTATCGAAGTCAACTCAAATAGATTTTAAGGGAAAATTTATTTTTTCTCATTTTTTCACATAAAAGCCTTCCGAAAAAATGCCCCTGACTGTGCACACAAATCGAGGAGGGCTAATATGAGATATTTAAGGCTTCAACGTGCAGAATTAGGTTCTAAACATAAGATGACCTATCGGGTCATCACATTCTCCACCTCTAAAACAATCATTCATCCTCGAACGGTCATAGAAAAGTACCTGAGCTAGTGAAAACGTGTGGATATCTACTCCGCATGTCTGACTCGGACTACCAAGTATCTGCCTCGACGGGCTGACCTCTCCATTGCACTCGAACTGAAGGATAACTCTTCGACCTCAACTGACGAACCTGCCGGGCTAGAATAGCCACCGACTCCTCCTCATAAATCAAATCCTTGTCCAACTGGACAGAGCTGAAATCTAACACATGGGACAAATCACCGTGTGTTTTCCGGAGCATGGATACATGGAACACCGGATGAACAGCTGATAAACTAGGTGGCAATGCGAGCATGTAAGCCACCTCACCCACTCTCTCCGGAATCTCAAAGGATTTGATGTACCTAGGGCTCAACTTGCCCTTCTTTCTGAACCTCATCACACCCTTCATGGGTGAAACTCGAAGCAATACTCTCTCTCTGATCAAGAATGCAACATCACGAACTCTACGGTCGACATAACTTTTCTTCCTGGACTGAGCTATGTGAAGTCGTTCCTAAATAATCTTAACCTTATCCAAGGCATCTTATACCAAATCTGTACCTAGCAACCGAGCCTCCCCCGACTTGAACCATCTAACTGGCGATCGGCATTGCCTCCTGTATAATGCCTCATAGGGATACATCTGAATGCTCGACTGGTAGCTGTTGTTGTAGGCAAACTCCGCAAGTGGGAAGAACTGATCCCACGAGCCTCCGAAGTCTATAACACATGCGCGGAGCATATCCTCCAATATCTGAATAGTGCGCTCGAACAGTCCGTCCATATGAGGATGAAATGATGTGCTTAACTCAACATGCGTGCGCAAATCATGTTGTACTGCTCTCCAAATGTGCGAGGTGAATTGCGTACCTCAATCAGAAATGATAGACACGGGCACACCATGAAGACGGAGGATCTCGTGGATGTAGATATCAGTTAACCACTCTAACGAATAGGTAACTGCCACAAGAATGAGATGATATGACTTGGTCAGCCTATCCACAATAACTCATACCACGTCGAACTTCCTCTGAGTCCATGGGAGTCCAACAATGAAATCCATAGTGATACGCTCCCACTTCCATTCAGGAGTCTCTAACTTCTGAAGCAAACTACAAGGTCTCTGATGCTCATACTTTACTTGTTGACAATTTAGACACCGAGATACATAAGCAACTATATCTTTCTTCATCCTCCTCCACCAATAATGTTGTCGCAAGTCCTGATACATCTTGGCAGCACCCGAATGAATAGAATACCGAGAACTGTGGGCCTCCTCAAGAATCAACTCACGAAGTCCATCTACATTGGGCACACAAATACGACCCTGCATCCTCAAAACTCCATCATCTCCAACAGTAACCTGCTTGGCACCACTGTGTCGCACTATGTCTCTAAGGACAAGCAAATGAGGGTCGTCATACTGCCGCTCCCTGATGCGCTCAAACAAGGAAGACCGAGTGACTGTACAAGCTAGGACACAACTAGGCTCTGAAATATCCAACCTCACAAACTGATTGGCCAAAGTCTGAACATCTTATGCAAGAAATCTCTCACCGACTGGAATGTACGCAAGGTTTCCATACTCGATGCCTTTATACTCAAGGCGTCGGCCACATTGGCCTTCCCGAGATGATACAAAGTGGTGATATCATAGTCTTTCAATAGCTCCAACCACCCCATCTGCCTCAAATTGTGATCCTTTTACTTGAACAAATATCGAAGGCTCCGATGATCCGTGAAAACCTCACACGACATGCCGTAAAGATAGTGCCTCCAACTCTTCAGTGCATGAACAATGGCTGCTAACTCTAAGTCATAGACATGGTAATTCTTCTCATGAACCTTCTACTGCCCCGACGCATATGCAATCACCCTGCCATCCTGCATCAATACTACACTGAGCCCAACAATGGCGCTGTAGTCAAAGTAGTCTTGAGCTTCTAAAAGCTCGCCTCACACTCGTCTGACCATCTGAACGGGGCATCCTTCTGGGTCAACCTGGTCAATGGGGCTGCTATAGATGCGAACCCCTCCACAAACCGACGGTAATAACTCGCCAAACCCAAGAAACTCTAGATCTCCGTGGCTGAAGTGGGTCTAGGCCAATATTGAACTGTCTCAATCTTCTTAGGATCCACCTGAATACCCTCTGTTGATACAACGTACCCCAAGAAAGCGACTGAATCCAACCAAAACTCGCACTTTGAAAACTTGGCATATAAATGGTTGTCTCTCAGAGTCTAAAGTACGATCCGAAGATGCTACTCATGCTCCTCTCGACTGCGAGAGTAGATCAAGATATCATCAATAAACATAATCACAAAGGAGTCCAAATAGGGCTTGAACACTCGGTTGGCATCCCCGGCAGGTCTGCAGGAAACACCTTGTGAACTCACGAACAACTGGTATAGAATCCATGTAAGGAATCTCCGCACTAGAATCGTGGACATAAGCCAAATAAGCTAGACACCCCTCCTCGACCATATGTCGAGCCTTCACATAAGAGATAACCATGCTGGTAGAATGACGATAAGTCCCTCTCCACTCAATCGAGGCAAACCCGGCAAGGCTAACGTCACCGTCTTGGCGTGATAATCCAATATAGTGTGATAAGGTGACAACCAATCCATACCCAAAATGACATCAAAATCAACCATATCGAGAAGTATAAGATCTATGCTAGTCTCAAGAGTCTCAATAGTAACCACACACGAACGATACACACGATCTACAACAATAACATCTCTCACATGTGTGGACACATACACAGGATCACTCAAAGAATCACGAGGCACAACCAAATATGAAGCAAAATAGGATGACAAGTAGGAATAAGTAGAACTTTGAACAAATAGAACTGAAGCATCTTTACTGCAAACTGAAATAGTACCTGTGATAACAGCGTCAGATGACTCAGCTTCAGGCCTGGCTAGGAAGGCTGTTAGGGCTAGGCCCCACCACTCTGAACCACGTCCCTGGGACGACCTTTAACTGGCTGGCCTCCACCTCTAACAACCTGACCTCCACCTCTAACAGTATGACCCCTACCTCTGGCTGCCTGACCCCTACCTCTGGCTGGCTGAGCAAGCGGTGTAGAAACTGGTGCCGGGACCATGGCACAAGAACTCTGATGATGTGGCGTGCCGCTCAATAATCTCGAACCAGTCCTCCTTATTTTCCCAAAACTACCACACTCAAAACATATATCCTAGTGTTGTGGTTATGGAAACTGAGACTAACCCGAACGGGCCGGATAACCACGGTAATAACTCTGAATAAGAGGTGCACTGATAGGAGCTGATAGTGCACTGTATGATGGCAGCCCATAATGAGGCACATAAGGACCATGACTCCCTGAAGCACTGTGGGATGCTTGGAGTGCTGAATGAAATGGCTTGGGAGGATGGACTCTACCAAAAGTACCCATGCCTCCAAATGAGGTACCACTGAACCCACCGGAATGACGAGGCCTCTTGTCAGACCCCTGACCTCCCCTCTATGTAAGAACAATCTCGACTCGCCTGGTGACATTGGCAGCCATCTGAAAAGAAATCTCACTCCCGGTCTCCTTGTCGATTTGCAACTTGATAGGCTGAGCAAGTCCCTTAATAAACCTCCTCACCCTCTCTCTCTCTCTCTCTCTCTCTCTCTCTCGGTAGGAAGCAGAAGAATAACATGACGGGCCAGATCCACAAAATGGGTCTCATATTGAGTGAAAGACATACTGCCCTACTGGAGACGCTCAAACTACCTGTGATAATCCTCTCTCAGTGTGATAGGGAGGAACTTCTCTAGGAAGAGCTGAGAGAACTGGTCACAAGTAAGAGCAGGCAACCCAGCTGGTCTGTTCAAACATAATCCCTCCACCATTTCTTGGTGGAACTCATTATAAGCACTCGTCACCTCGCACATACGCCGCTCACATGAAATTCACATAGCACATAGTTCGAAGGTTCCTAATTCCCTCAAGTCAAGGTTAGATTCAACACTTACATCGCTCCAAAGATCATTCAATGCTCAACCACAAGTTTGCCTTTCAAACAAGCCTCCAAACCAACAATATCTAGCAAATTACCAACCAAACGATTCAAATTAAGCCTTAGGAACTACCCAGGATTGCAAATGATTCAATTTAGGTCATATTGAAAAAGTCAACAAAAGTCAACTCCTGGGCCCGCTTGGTCCAAATATGAAATTCGGACAAAAACCCGATTACCTCTTCACCTTCGAGCTCGGTTATGTAATTTGTTTTGAAATCTGACCTTAATTTGAGGTCTAAATCCTAATTTTACAAAAATCCCTAATTCTACCAAAACCCCCGATTTCCACTATGAAAATACTAGATTTTAGGTTGAAACTTAGGAAGTGCAGTGAAAGATTGAAAGAAAATGGATTAGAATCACTTACCAATGATTTGGGGAAGAAGGGCGCTTGGGAAAATCGCCTCTAGGGTTTTCTTGTTTTGAAAATTTGAAGAATGAGAGAAAATCCCTTTTTAAAGATATTTGATCAGTTGCAGATGTCGCATTTGCGACCCTGCAAATGCGAAGAAACAGTCGCAAATGTGACCATCTGATCGCAATTGCGATCATTGTACCCCCCTGCCCCACTTCACAAATGTGAAGTCTTGTTCGCAAATGCGAACTTGAGGTGCCCTAGCTACTCTTCGCAAATGCGAGGAGTTGCTCGCAAATGCGAACCTAGTTACTTTTTTACTTAGTTACTTTTGTCGCATGAGATTATATTAAATAAATTCTAAGTCTATCATATTTACTAAAATATTTCATTACAAGTCTTTTGTTTTAATATTTTATAATTTCTTACTTAGCTTCTTTATAATTTATTAAGTTTAAGTTTACTAAAAAAATAATCGTTGTCAATTTTAAAAAATTAACTGTTGCCAACTTTAAAAAAATAACCGTTTCTAACTTTAAAAAAAGCCATTATCAACTTTAGTATTTAAATATTTAAATTAACAAATTTTAAAAAAAAGATCTACTTAAAGCCCACGTCTCATCCAGTACCATTCGTTAGTGAGACGGGCCGGACTTAACGGGTCATCCCGTTTATCCTAGCCCAAATAAGATCAAGTTCCTTTTATCCCGTTAAGATTTCCTCCGTTCATCCGGTCCCGATAAAATCGTTTAATCCCGTCCCATTGGTCAACTATAAATAGAAATCCTCTAAGCGGCTATCTATGTAATTGCTCCCAAGGATACTGTAACAAGTTTCTCCACCAAAGACCAAGTCATTTTTGGTAAAAATTACGTGGGGTAGTCACTTTTTAAAGTGGTATTTACTTTTTATCCAGCATTTTCAATGTTGAGCAAAAGTAGCCACTAGTCTATTAAAATTAATATGAAAAGATGGTGTTACCCTATCTACTATCTCTAGTATGCCCATGTTCTTTTCCTTGCCAGCTCCCCGTCTCCCTTTTCTCCTAAATTCAGTAACGGCCACACATAGCCTCCACCTCCTACATCACGTTCAAATCCCTTCAACAAACTCAACTCAAACTCTATTACTTCACTCATTGCAATAATGATTCTTTAAAGTTTCACTCTTCTTTTCATACTCTCCTTTCTGCACCAACAAAATACACACTTGGAATTTTGCCCTCCATTCAAGTTAAAGAACATGTCACTCACTTGGAAACAATATTGTCCTTTGAACCAGAGCAAGAAATATCAGGGAGTAGAACTAATAATGAAAATAGCTCTGTAGAAATATCAGGCAGTAGAACTTATATTGAATTTATAGGTATTCCTGACCTTAGAGTTCCAAGTTTAAAAAATAAGGATATGTAATCCTGAACTTAGAGTTACAAATTCAAAAGTTAAGGACAATGTAGTCCTAAACTTAGAGTTACAAGCTCAAAAACTAAGGACAGATGATCCTTAACTTAGACTTACAAGCTCATAAATTAAGGACAACTAGTCCTGAACTTACAGTAACAAACTCATAAGTTAAAGACACTTGGTCCTGAACTTAGAGTTGTAAGTTCAAAAATTAAGAACACTTGGTCCTTAACTTAGAGTTACAATCACTAAAATTAAGGACATGTAGTCCTTAACTTAAAGTTACGAGCACAAAAATTACGGACATGTAGTCCTGAATTTCGAGTTCCAAGTTCAAAAGTTAAGGACATGTAGTCCTGAACTTAGACTTACAAGCTCATAAATTAAGGACAGCTAGTCCTAAACTTACAGTAACAACCTCATAAGTTAAGGATACTTGGTCCTGAACTTTATGAGCAGAAGGATATTTTCATTCGGGTGGATAAAAGTTTATTAAAATAATGACTAAAGACTATAAATATTTTAAATAGTGACTTAAAAGTAAATACATGTGTTATTAGTAGGTAAGGGTGCACTTCCCCATTTTTGTGGCGGGAGCCTAAAAAGCCCAAAGTGTTTGTTTTATGTTGCCTGTGTGCCCTATTTTAACTAATAACGACATCGTATTGGTCTTTCGGAGTACAATCAGTCCAGAGGCTAGATGTTTCTCTTCACGAAGTTCACCGTCGATATATAAATGCAGTGTCTCGTTTCCCCCCTTTCAAAACTCACCATTTTCAACTGATTGAACTCACGACTGTCCTATAGACACACATATACATATAGAGAAACAAAAAGGGTCTTAGGGTTCGTACGCGTAGCGCGGGATTTCGATATCTAGAGGAGAAGAAGTTAACAAGATGAGTATATGGAACTATGTGGTTACGGCTCACAAGCCAACGAACGCTACACATTCCTGTGTTGGCAATTTCACCGCTCCTCACGAGCTCAATCTTATCATTGCGTACGTATGCCCTAGCTTTCCTATTTTCCTGTTTTGCCTATTTGCTATAGTTGTTTGTGGATTTTGGCTTGTTTTATTTGTAGAGTACTTTTTTTCTAGTGAATTATACCTACTACTGTGCTCAACTATTGGGGTTTTCTTGGTGGGTCGGCCCATTGTTAATTTGCATTTCTG
Source organism: Nicotiana knightiana (assembly GCA_005239525.1). Lineage (NCBI taxonomy): Eukaryota > Viridiplantae > Streptophyta > Magnoliopsida > Solanales > Solanaceae > Nicotiana > Nicotiana knightiana. Next base: position 29,636 of record ML394802.1, on the reverse strand, counting down.
AGTTCACTATTTTTGGGTTTTACAATCCGTAGTTAGTCGGCTTTGATAATTACATACAGAGTGTTTTCTTTTTTATATTCTTTTCTTTGTTTATTCATTTTTTTTGTGTGAAAATTGGTTACTAATTTGTTAATTCTTTTTCTCAATTTTGGTTTTTATTAGGAAATGTACTCGAATCGAGATTCATTTACTCACTCCCCAAGGTTTACAGGTGAACAAGTTTTCCTTCTTGTTTTTGGCTATCATGTTCTATGTTTTTGAAGCAATTACTCATATTTCGGGTATAATTTATCCAATTCTGACGTCTGTTTTTAATTGGAGCTTAGCAAGTTAGTAATGGAAGGTTAATTCTAGTGTACACTTTTGATTTGGGAAAAGAAAGAAGAAAGAATGACATCAACAATTCTTTTTCAGAATAATGATATAAATAGTTGTTCTATAGAACAGTTGAAAAGAAAATCAGTTGGTACATTGGATGACTTGAACACTTGCAGTATCCTCAGTGTAATATCCCTTGTTTTAATCAGGAAATAAGTGAACTTTGGGTCATTTAAATTTAAGAAAAGGTGAATTGCGATTAGCCTAATTGAATGGTTAAATCCAGAAGAGTATATGCCTTCAAGTTGATACTGTTTAATTCTATATTGTTACATCATAATCTATCATACAATTCTGTTGAAAGATTGAGCTTAAATATCTTGAATATTTGCATTTTGGTGCGACAATGTCCAGCGTCATCACACAACCATTCGTCTTATTGAGGCTAAACTTTCAGAGTGTGTGTGTGTATTGTACTTGTTAGTTCCAAGTTTTGATCGATAATGTTCTCGCTAGTGTTTTCAATTAGTACCACATAACTTGTCGATTGGCCTTGGAATCTCATTTAGCATATTTCGTTTAGAACATTCTTAGGGTAATCATGTACATGTTCCAGACTTTTAGTGTAAACTCGCAGTCATAGGAAATTGTGTATCTCTTTTGTGGTTATCACACTGAGACTCCTTCGAAAATATCATCTATGAAAATTATATATTTGGCTTGGTTTTCCAGCACTAGTGGTCAACTACTAGGTGGACATTTCTTATGACTTACCACTAAGAGTGTCATGTAAAAGATTGCTCTCTATGAAATCCGTGATTGAAAATGTGTAGAAAAAGTTGTGATGACAATAGAAGTATTTGTTTAAAGGAAGCAAGGTGGTATTAATCATGAGCATGTTTAGTATTTCGATATCTTGCATGTCAATGAATGCGTTTGTTAGTGTTTCTGGAAGTTGATTTTGAGAGCAAACTTTTGTGCGATACTAAGGATGAGACAAAATAGTTTCACTTGGCGAATTGGAAAGTGGTCATATTTGCAATACAGTATGAAGGCCTCAATGTGAAGGATTTTAGAGTCTTTAGCAAAGCACACTTATTAAAATGGCTAAGTGGATTTGACAATGAGGTGTAGAGTTTTTGGAGAGTAGTAATTGAATAATAAGGTTTCCAAGAGTATTGGTTTGAGGGGGTTGGAAGAGTGAACCATCTCGTTACCTTGTTGGTGCCCGAGTATGGAGAAATACTATGGAGGGTTGGAAGAATTTTGTGCAAAATCATGTTTAAAATGAGATGGAAACATGATCTGTATATGGAAGTGTAGGTATTGTGGAGAAAATACCCTCATCAACGCCTTCTCGTGGTCGTTAGCATATGAAGCCTAGAAGCTATGACAATTGCTCAAGTACTCAGGCCACAAGACTGTGAAATTGTTTGAGATTGAGATTTAAGAAAAACTAGATTCAGTACCTCATGAAATTACTCTACGAGCAAAACATTGTATCGTTAAACCAAGCTGCTTAGAATTGTCCCGTGAAGAAAGTTGAATTTCTAAACGTAGTCTTTCCACCATAGACTACCAAAAACATGGGCACGTTAGAGCCTTCAGAAAGGTATGTTTTTTTCCCACTTGGCTAGTATCAAAGGGACCCATTCTTACCATTAAAATTTGGTTTAACATGTACAATTACTGGAAGAAAATGTTGACTACATCGGTTACTCAATTACGGTAGAAAATATTGGATTAGTTTGGATTAAGTGAGTAATGCTAGCTACATGCAAGGATATGATGTTCATCTAGACTTTAGAAGAAAAAAAGATGATTAGAGGATGAATGCATCCCATCCATCTATCAGTGAATACTTGAGAGAAAGGAAATCTATGTGAGAGCTTTTCAAGATGCAATAAATGATTTTTGTATGATTTTTTTCGCCTTATAGTTATTATTTTTTTGTGCACTTATGAGGTTTCAATTCTCAATTGTGTTCCATGTGGTGTTCTTTTACCACGTTAACTGATTTCGAATGGTGACCTGTTAGATAAACACCCATCACATTTGCAAGTTTGTCTATTTGACCATGCAAAACCATCTCATGTTTTAAGCTGTTCTCAAGTTTTTGCTTGTTTCTGACGAGTAATTAGTTAATCTGATAGTTTATAACCTCATCTTACTTTATTTTGAATGATTTCGAGTCTTTCAGCTTGAGATACGCTTGTTTCATCAGTGTCCCAACCTTTGTTTCCAATTCAAGATCTTGATCATGGTTGAATTTGTTTAGCCGAAAGAATCACGTAAATTTGGTATTAGAGCATACTTGATAATCTACTCATGGAATGAAAAAAAGGATGTTGGATTCAAAAGATGAAAGATATTAAAAGAGCCTAAGTGAACTACGGTGGAACCTCTAATGTTGCGGGAGGCAGAAAGATGAAGAATACTTAAGAATGATGAGAAGGTGTAAGAAGTAGTTCCTTTTATGTGACTTCTAGAGACATCTCAAGGAGGCTAAGATAATAATTTGTGATCGAACAAGAAGGTAAGATCATCCGGTTTACAAGAGATTATTTCACACCCTATACTTGTAAAGAAAGGTTTGAAAGGTTTGTTCGGTGATCATCGATGGTGGAAGTTGCATATATGTTGTTGAGACCGTTACTAAACTTAGTTTGCCAACCGAACCTCAAAAACACCTTTATAAGATAATTACTTCAGAATGTTGATTTTTGTAGATCATCGATACGTAGTTCCTTTTGTTGTTGGAAGACTATACAAGAACTCTGCCCAGTGCACTAAGATTACGCTATGCGCGGGGTCCGAGGAAGGGCCAGACCACAAGGGTCTATTATATGCAGTCTTACCCTGCATTTCTGCAAAATGTCGTTTTCACGGTCCGAACGCGTGACCTCTTGGTCACATGGCAACACTTTAGAAAAATGAATATATAAGAACTCTATTTGGTGCGATGTTATGCATATGGATGTTTGTCATCTATTGTTGCCAAACCGCAGAAGTATGATACGTGTGCTCATCATGGTGGGTACCTTAACACTTTCTCCCTTTGTTTCAATTTATATGAGGTAATTTGGCTCATCACGCAGTTTAAGAGGGAAAAAACTTTTAGAACTTGTAATCCTTAAAGAAGCTTAAGGGGTAAAAGCTTTGTGGTGCCGTGACATTTGTATGGTTGTAGAAGTTTCTCCTTAAGGGTAAAGTGGGTAAAATAAAAAGTTTAAAGTTAAATTGATTTCAAACGCAGAAATGTATTTTTCTTTTGGAACGGACTAATAAAGAAAGTATGTCATATAAATTAGAATGGAGGGAGTATTTATTTATGAAAAATATTAGTTTTGACATCATTGCATGCAGAAGAACTTACTAATTTTGAGCCAATTTACGGATGATTTCTTAATGACCAAATCGCAAATAATTGGTCCTATCAACAAAAAAACCTTGGAACATTGACGTGGCTATGGAAATGCAAAAAAAGGAGCATGTGTTAAATCCACAAGTTGAGAAGTTACCTAAGGTTTGATGTTGTGATTTTCTAAGTGGGTGCACAGGAGCATCCACCCATGCATGAAATTCTACATAATATTGATTGATTCTCGACTGCATTTTTGCAAGGTAGCAAGCTACGTAATTCCGAATGTCAATGAAGAGTTGCAAGGACAAGAGGTTGAGTTTCCTTGAGAGGAGCCAACATGGGAGAGTTTGAGCCTCTATTTTGTTTCAAACTATTTAGTGTCTTAGAAGGATGGATCTTGGCAAGAATGTGTGGACAAGAGAACTCTGTACAATATTACAATCAGTGGCTACAATATGTTTTAAATGTGACTACAAATATTGTTGTTGATCTATTCTCAAGAAGATTTTCCTTGATCCATGCTTAATTTAAAGGTTTTACATGTATGCTCCTCGGGTTACAATTGAACATGGAGATGATTAAGCTTCATAAAGTTCCAATAGAGTTAACTTTAGATTGGCTTGAAGTTTGATAGTCACTTTAGGAGGATTCCTCGGAGAAAATTAGTTACTACTATAAATATAAAAGTGAGTTGTAGTTGGGCCACATGCTAAAATTACTTTCATCATGAAGAAGCTCTATAAGAAGTTAGAGAAATGCAACTTTTAGCCCGGTGAATTGGCTGTCTTCAATCATGAGTGTCGCTAATCTTGTGCCGTTTGTGGAGCTTATATACTCGAGGATGAGTTTTATGAATTTTGGTCTAGGTCAAGTTTATAACCCAAGTTCAAACATGTGGACTTACTTTCAAGGAGCCCACGAGACCCAAGAAGCTCAAGTTTGTATATTCTTTCTGAGAATATAACATCTTGTTTCCTTCCAAAAATAGATCTTCTAGTTTCTTGTTTCCTTAATAAGTTGGTTTGTTGTTTTCCTGGAAGGGATTTCTTGTTTCCTTTTCTTGGTAGGTATTTACTTTAATTATATTTTTCCTGTAGAACAAAGATTTTACTTTCATTTTAGAACAGGAATTGTTATCGTCAAACAAGAGAACTTAGACCTATATAAATGGTTCTCATGCCATGTATATTCATATTTCATATATTTTGCTGCAACAACCATTTGCAATTTACTTTATTTCTTCTACTTCTTCTTCTTCTTCTTTATCCTCGCCTTTGTTCCTTGTAAGGTGGTGATAGTTTTATCTTTATTCTCAACTGCATGTGGTGCCTCATTATCATGTTAATTGATTATAAGTGGTGACATTTGGAACTTCTATGTTAAGATTCTTCAAATAATACCCATCCCATTTGTAAATATGCCCATTTTAACATTCAGAACCGGATCACATTTTAAGTCGTTTTGAAGTTGGTATTTTCTTGTTTTGATTAAGTAATTTTGGTAATGCAGAATCTCATTTTTCACCTTGTTATTGAATCACTTGATTATTGAGTTTTACAACTCCAGATATGTTCATGCCTTGATGTTGGTCAGTTGATTCTTTGTTAAAGAATCACATCGATTAATGCAACTATGTTACCATGTTCTGGATTTTATATTAGTTTTTATTGTATCATACTAGGGAACTTGGTATTTAGATAATCTATTTATTTAATCCTTATTTCTAGTAGCCTAAAGTCCGATATAAAGAGCCTTTTGTATCATAAGATCTTTTTCTCTCCTTTTCTCTTTTCGCACTCGTTAGTTCACCTGTTTTTTTGCTGACCGTTTTATATTGCTTTTCTTTTTTCTGGTAAATGTAAGAATTAGTGACTCTTGTTTCTGTCCCAAGCTTTGATTAGATCATATTCTTTGTCTATAAACGTGATGTGTCTTTGGTTCTAGAATATTGCAAAATATGAGTTCAGTTTAGTGTATTTGTCTGCAGCCTATGTTAGATGTGCCAATATATGGGAGAATCGCGACACTCGAGCTTTTTCGTCCCCACGTGAGTTGACATCTTTTTATTGTGTAGCTCATTTTTATCCTTCAAAATATATTGGACACAAGGAAAAAGTTTCTTTTAGCTATATGTCAGTTTTCTGTGTAACCTGGCAGGGTGAAACACAAGATCTTCTCTTCATTGCGACGGAGCGATATAAATTCTGTGTCCTTCAATGGGATGCTGAGGCATCTGAAGTTATCACAAGGTTGGTCTGCAAAACTGTGTTTCTTCCTGGTGGGTTAAAATGCCTAATTTAAATATATAAAAGTTTTTTCATAAAAACAAAATCTGACAATCCATTGCAGTTAGATTTCCAGCTCCCCATTGAAAGCATGTGTATATAGAACTATATCCTCCTACTTATCAAAAGAAAAGAAAAAGAATATGCCCTCTTGACATACATGAATCATGGTGCAGTGTACTTCATCTTTAAGACCATTTTATAGAAGCCTTGACAGTTTGTTTGGTCTCTGTGGCAACTCCTTCAAAAGTTAGCCAAGAAAATGTCATTGTTTATTTGCAAAACATTCTTGCTACTTAATACCAGGAGTTGTTCTAGCTTTTATATGCCTTATGGTTTTCCTTGTTGCTGAAGGTTTTCTTTTATTTAATTTTTATTTCATTACTCGCAGCAGTATGTTTATCTAATTTTTATTTCAAATAATATGTCTCTACCTTCACAAGGTAGGGGTAAGGTCTGCGTACACACTACCCTTCCCAAACCCCACCTGTGAGAATACACTGGGTGTGTTGTTGTACTCGTAGCGGTGCGCTCCATATCTTTTCTAGTGAGTGGATATATTTTGTTTCTCAAATTCAAAGACTTCCCTCTTTTGGTGTTCTTTTTGTAGAGCAATGGGAGATGTCTCGGATCGAATAGGCCGTCCCACAGATAACGGTCAGGTATTATATTTCGAAATGCCCTTAAATATTATTATAATTTAGAGGAGCAAACTGGCATTGTATATCTTTTGATTTCTCATTTGGTCAGTGAGTCAATACCCTATTTTATATTTGCCCTTTACCGTATTTCTTTCTTTTGGTAGATTGGTATAATCGACCCAGACTGCAGGTTGATCGGGTTGCATCTTTATGATGGACTATTTAAGGTATTGTCATTGCAAGACGTGTAATGTTTGCTGGATTAGCTTCTCTGGTGGTATCTTTATGTTTACAAAAGATTCACTTGGACTTCACTATCAACAGGTTATTCCATTTGATAACAAAGGCCAACTGAAGGAAGCCTTTAACATCAGGTATACAAGATTGTGAAGCTAACTTATCTACAATTTTCTCCTTAAATTAAGTAATGTCCTCTACTTTTGCTAAATATTCTCTAGCCCTTGAAGCAGTTTACTTTTTTTGAGCCGGACCATTTTACCTACTCATATCCACCTGCCTAATTGCTAAATGCTCCTTTCTGTCATTAAATTATAATGGATGAGGCCTGTGGGATTGATATGAGGGTGCATGGATGTTGTATCTGTAGGAGCAAACAAAGAAAAAGAAGAATAGTGACATCATTCTTAAGATCAACAATCCAAGTAAGGACCACACTCAAGGGTGTGGCCAAGCTGTCAATGAGTGGTAAGCCATAGGAGACGAGGATTCAAATTCTAGAAGAGACAAAAAATAGGTGATATCTTCCTATCTGCCTTAGCCTTGTTCGGCAGGGTTATCGTGTCGTAGCCTGGTACTTGCGCTGGTGGGAGCTAGCAAGTACCTTAGTTATAAAAAAGATCCAGGTCATGACTTCAGGAAGTGAACTTGTAGAAACCAATTGCTTGTTATCCTTTTTGTTAAATTCTTTTTAATATATAGGGGGAGGGGAAAGGAAAGGGAAATTGTTTGTTGTCCTTTAGCAGATCAATTCATAGCAATCTTCCTTCCTGTATGTGATGGCATTCCAAAATTCATTTGTTTCACCTTTTTTTGTTTGTTTCCTGTAACCTTATTTAAATTGAAGCTGTAGATGTAAAGTTTCAAGGATTTTGTGGACTGCTGCTTTCTTTTTTGAATATTTATTGCTGCACTTTGAGTTCTATTTCTTTAAGTTTTCCTAACTAAGAAACTGAAGTTCTTTCTCTATTGTATCATTTCCTGTGGTTGGTCTTGGCAAAACTGTAAATACACCTGGCGTGACCTCATTTAGTGTATCCCTACCAACATGTCTTTTGGTAGTGATCATTTATCTGAATTATGCTCCTAAGAATTGTATAATACACTTTATGTAGGAGGCTTGCTGAATAGTAGGTCTGACCATTTCACCAGGGATCTCAAGTTGTTACTCATGGGAGCTATTCTTTTTTTGACTGATAGTTCATTATTTTGTGGTTTTTCCAGGCTTGAGGAGCTTCAAGTTTTGGATATTAAATTCTTGTATGGTTGCCCAAAGCCTACAATTGTTGTTCTATATCAGGTCTGTGATTTTAAAAATGATGTAGAGCCATTATGCTAATTTACCATTTTCATTTGTAATTATGGTAAAAAAATTTGTTCATTTCATCGTGGGAATTTGATTGGCCCCTTAAGTCTTGGATTTGTTGTTAGCACTTGGTTATAGAATGACGCCGTGCACTTTCTTTTTTAAAAACCAAGTTATGGAGGGGGAGGGAGTTTGAACCACCAAATTTGCACAACTGCCATGGTGCTGTCTTCTTTCTGTGTTTAAATTACTTCATTCTGATGATTGTCCTGGACCTTTACGTTTGATTGACAGGATAACAAGGACGCCCGACATGTCAAAACATATGAGGTTTCGTTGAAGGATAAAGATTTTATTGAAGGGCCATGGGCTCAGAATAATCTCGATAATGGAGCTTCTTTGCTAATACCAGTACCTCCACCACTTTGTGGTGTACTGATTATTGGAGAAGAAACCATAGTTTACTGTAGCGCTTCAGCTTTGAAGGCTATCCCAATTAGACCTGTAAGCATATGTATAACTTACTAATTTTCTTTGTTTTGTGTACAACCACCCCCCAGCCTTTTGGACCGAATAAGCCCTTTAAAAGGTTTTACCTAATTGTTATCACAGAAGCTGTTAATTAATATGAATGAGATATTGTTTCACCAATGCTTTATTTATCCTTTCAAGTCTATCACAAGAGCATATGGGCGGGTTGATGCTGATGGTTCTCGATATTTGCTTGGGGATCATAATGGGCTTCTTCACCTACTTGTAATCACTCATGAAAAGGAAAAGTGAGTCAGCATTTTTTGGACTCTGTCTTTTATTCTTTTGCTGAATTGCTGGGACCAAAATGCTGTCTTGTACCTTTGCCTAGTTGCTGGAAATAAAATTTTAACGCAGATTTGATCTTACTTCCCAGAGTTACCGGACTCAAAATTGAGCTACTGGGAGAAACTTCTATTGCATCAACCATATCATACCTAGACAATGCTTTTGTCTTCATTGGGTCAAGCTATGGAGATTCACAGGTACTTTAAACTGTTGAATTAAAGTTTAAACTAATGTGAAATTTTATACCTACGTGCCATTGCTTGTTTCATCTTGTGGATTGAAAAGGAATATGTGCCTTTTGCTATGCACGTTTTATCTGAATTGCATTATAATTTGTGCTTAGTGAGATAGGTATCATTATACAACTACTAAGGCTCAATCCCAAGCTAGTTGGAGTTGGCTACCTAAATCATCACTGTCCAATTTGCTCCATTTATACCCCTCGCGTTCCAAAGTTAAATGAATTAGGTCCTTTTAACCCTAGAAGCTTTCTACATTTCTACTAGCCTAGAACTTACCTAACATGATGATAATTGATCCTAGCAAATATTGGACAAATGCGACTGTACCAACAATAAGTCTTAATCCTGACTAGTTGATATCGGGTGTGTTGACATTTTTTTTTCTTCCATTGTGCTCGATCTTTCACTAAGCCTGCATGAATTTTAAAGGTTGCATATATATTTTTTTGAAATATATTCCTTCCACCATGGTTTATTTTCTGCTAAGTTTTGCATGCATGACGGTATACAATTAATCTGAGGTTAATTATGACCTACTTGACTAGCAATTGTCTTATAGACTTTACTAATAGAATCTACTTTTAAACTGTAATACAAATGTTAAATTCATCTCATTAGATAAAGGGTATTAAAAAATTAACTTGCCATAGGTTTCAAATTGCTTGACTTCAGATGAAGCATTTTACTCACAATTAACCGTTTAGCATTATAATGTGAAAGTTGTAGTGTTACATTTACTAAACAAAATAGATTTATCTCGATCCGGATGTAGTTTTATGTTTAATTAACACCATAGAGTTGAAGGAGGTTCTTTGCTAAGATGTCAGAATAGTTGTAATGAATATTGGTTGATGATTTCATGACTCGATCTGACTTAAGGAATTTTATCTGTTGCTGTATTAGCATTGCAATATTTAATTGAAGTGTTATGAGTCGCAGTTTACTTATATGAGTGCATGTTGGTGCAGTAAGTTGGTTTCTACAGCCCCTTATTGTAAATCTCCGTATAGTAGCTTTTGATTCTTTGGAACTTTGAGGTTTTAAATTTCGGTTGCCTATTTCCTTTGGTGCTTCACATTACATGTTTCAGTTTTTGCAGTTCCACTAATATTTTTGAATTGACGTTCAGCTCGTAAAGCTCAATCTCCAGCCCGACGCCAAAGGTTCTTATGTGGAAGTTCTAGAGAGATATGTCAATTTGGGACCAATTGTGGACTTCTGTGTTGTTGACCTGGAGAGGCAAGGTCAAGGTCAGGTCGTGACTTGCTCTGGAGCCTATAAGGATGGCTCACTTCGTATTGTTCGAAATGGAATTGGAATAAATGAGCAGGTCTTGTCATCTAAAGTATTTTTGAGTGAATTTTTGTGTATTCCTATTGCTACAATAATTTAATCGATATGCGATGCTACTTGCAGGCGTCTGTGGAACTACAAGGGATCAAAGGAATGTGGTCTCTTAGATCAGCTACTGATGATCCATATGACACATTCTTGGTTGTTAGCTTCATTAGCGAGACACGTGTTTTAGCTATGAACCTTGAGGATGAGCTGGAAGAAACTGAGATAGAAGGCTTCAATTCTCAAGTCCAGACCTTGTTTTGTCATGATGCTGTATACAACCAGCTTGTACAGGTATGCCCTGTGCTGAGTAGACCATTTCTTAGTCTAAGAAGTATTTTATCCATCAATCTACCAGCCAGGTGCTTTTGCAATTGTTCAGTGTATGTCATTCTGAACAATGTTATTGTAGGAGAATTAAAGTATGAGACATAAGTAGGACTAGGTTTTTTATTTTATCAATCTCCTTGACTCTCTGCCACTGGGTGGATGTGGACCAAAAAGTAGAGAATCTACAACATAACATGATTCTCTATGAAAGGCACCCAATCATCTAAACAAGTAGGAATTTCAAGGTTGCACCAAAAAACAATCAAAGACAAAAGGCTGTTCCTCAAGTATACAAAATCATTTTCAATCCCCTCAAAAGCTCTCCTGTTTCTCTCTCCATACGATCCACATAACAGCTAACGGAGCAACCTTCCATGCCTTTTATCGTCTTCTACTATGTCTACCAGCCCAGCTGTGCAACACATCTCTAACAGTACCTGGCATCACCCATCGTACACCAAAGTAATTCAGACCACCCTCCACAAACCCGATGCCACTCTATAATGCACCAATAGATGATCAACTTCTTCACCCGAACATTTGCACATGTAGCACCTACTGACATAAGTAATATTTCTCTTCCTCAGATTCTCAGCTGTCAGAATCGTTCCTCTCGCTGCCAACCATGCAAAAACGCACACCTTCCTAGGCGCCCTAGGAATCCATTTCGATAAACGTTGAAAGTGTGTCTCCCATCTCACCAACAAACTCTGGTAGAGAGATTTGACTATGAACAAACCATCACTTTTTAGCGCTCATCTCCACGAGTCATTATTAAAGTGAGGTCTGATTTGCTTGTAATGTAGCTCCACTAACCTTTGAAACTCTCCCAACTCCCAGTCTTGCAGATTTCTCCTAAACGTCATATCCCAAAGTACTTCCCGTCGCGCTCCCTGAATCTAATGGACTGTCAATTCCTTGTAGTTCGAAACTCTGTACAAATTAGGGAATGAAATCCTCAAGGAGTCTTCCCCGCACCACTTGTGATTCCAAAAGCTAATTCTTCTCCCATACCCAACCCTAAAGAAGATATGACCATTGAAGTCCTCCCACCCCTTCATTTTGCTCCTCCACATGCTACATCCAAATGGAACTGTGATAGTTCTAGTCTCCATCCCCAGTCCATAAAACCATACTTCTCAACTACTACCCCTGCCACTGGTTGCATTTTTCATGTCTCTATGGTTTTCATTACAATCTTACATATAAGATTCTTATCTACCTCTGGGTAATGAATTGAGACACATTTATGATTAGATTAAAATTGTGATTTGATAATATAGATCTGTCTGGGGATTATACTTTAGGGTCTATATATGGAATTGGTAGGTTAAACTTCTTTCTTTTTGGGTTATTTGGTGTGATTTTTCAAGTATGAAATGTTCAGAAGTAGATTATAAAATCTATAAATTGTAGGTAGCCATCTGCAGGAAGATGATTTCTTTCATACAGATACTAGGTTATACAAAATGTCCGTCATTACATTGTGAAACTAATTCTTTCCTTCTCTATAGTGTAGACTTCAATGGTTTCCCCTAGTTCTTGTTGGTACTCTTTCTGGTCTGTTATGCGCATACTGTAACTAGTAATCTTGAAGATTTGTCAAGTGTTTCCACTATGATTGATATTATCTTAAGATCACAAAAGTTAGAAATGAGAATATTATTTCAGAAGCATCTTCCTTCAGTATCATCTCTTTTTTGTTAGGTTAATCGCCAGTTGTGTGCGTAAATTTTTTCAAAGTTCATATATGTGTCATCTTTTACATGCTTCTTAAGTTGTAATGCATCTTGTTTTGTTATTATGTGCTCGTTGGATGAGGGGAGAGAGAGAGTCTTTGTTGGAATAAATACTATTCTTTCCGCTGTCATATTTGAGATTGTCAGTTACTGCTATTGCTTGTTACTGCTAGTATGTCCCTATTTGGCTTCATTGAGAGAGTTAAAAATGAGAATCCAGAATCTTCCATAACCTCTCTCTCTGCAGTAATTTGGTAGACTATAATGAGTAATGATCTAATCGAACACTGATTGCTTTAGGCTATAACGTTGTCATTAACCATCTGTGGAAAGCTTCTTTTATATTTCTGGCTGAATACATTAAACAATCTGTATTCATGGATAGTTGGGCATAAATTGTCATGCAGGTTACTTCTAACTCTGTAAGATTGGTCAGCTCTACCTCTAGAGATCTGAAAAACGAATGGTTTGCTCCAGCCGGCTACTCAGTCAATGTTGCAACTGCTAATGCCACTCAGGTTTACCTCTTGCATTTATCCATGACTTCATAATAGTTTGAGACAGGTAACAGCCTGTTGGTGATTAGTTTTAGAACAAATGTCGAATAGCTTTTATATATCATGGTTGTGCAGTTTTTCTGCCCTTCCAGGAAAAAAACAAGAGACCAAATAACTATGACAATGACAGATGTTGGTTGTTACATGCTTGTGGCGATTGGACACAGATTCCAATGCACAATTGTGCATTTTTTAGGTTATGTAGCTTCAAGAGCTTATTTCTTGGGACGTTTACTCTCAGTTTCTTTGTTGGTGCCAAGTTCTTGTTTTAAACAGTGACATCTTTTTGTATACCAACTGAATGAAGTTCTGAATGAAGTATATTAGATATTACTAATTTTTGTGATTAGTTCTTGTTGCAATAATCATTGCTTTTGACTTAGAAAAGGAAAGCTATACTTCGATTATCTTATAACACTGAATATTTTTATTGTGCTCATAGAATTTACTTTTACATAGTGCAGAACTTGTTTTGAACTGGAGCTCGCAAGTTAATAGCAACCGTATTGTCTTTTTTAAGTTTATGATACTTGATTTCTTCTTTTGACTTTGGAAAAAACCCAATTTTCTTGACCTCTTTTTCTCCTTCATATTTGTGACCATCCTATCTATAGCTATATTTTTATACATCAGTTTACGGAAAATCATCGCTAGGTTACAATCTAGTGATTGATTTTACCCTAGAAGGTCTTGTTTCCAATGTGTTCTGTGTTTGACCAAAATATGGATTAGAAGGTCTTGTTTCCAATTCGTGCTGTGTTTGACCAAAAGATGGGTTTTCACCTTTAAAAGTGAATATCTGTCAGGAATCAGGAAACACGGAATAACAAGCTAAATAACAGCATCACAGAGTTGGATACCGACACAAACAACACAATGAAATTTTGAACATTAGGCAGATATGCCACAAATTATATACCTGTATACGAAAAATGTGCTTTATATGATTTTTTTACTTTAGTAACAAAGAATGTGCTTTATTTGTTTTGTTAACACATTAGTAACAAAGAATGTCTAAATACATAATTCATCAGTTTCATAGATTCTTTTTGATAAATAACGTGAAAACTTTCATTGAACAGTACCAAGAAGATTTTTACTCTTACCAATAAAAAAAGACTAAATAAAATTGGTATGTATAGATAAAGACTCGGATTCTTTGTAATAGTGTAGAGAATGTTTGAGTCCACAAAGGAATTAGCATTATTATTCTAAAAGCCATGACACAAATTTAACCTTGGTGGACATCTCGATTTGGCAAAAAACAGTTGAGTTCTGGTCTTCAAAGCATCGGTTTCTGTCCTTCCAAGCTGCCCTAGAAATGCAAGGTGGTGTCATCTTCCATCAATATAATAGATTGTAAGGTAGGTGAAAGAACAGATTCAAGTTAGTAACATCTCAACAAAGATAGCAAAACATCCGTATGTAGTTCCATATAATAACAGTTTAATTACATGAGTAAACTTGCCATGTTCTCTTTTGATCTAGAGCTTGGTCAAGTAAAGGGGACTGGTTGTTCAGCTTTTTTTCAAAAAATTTCCCTTACTATAGAAGGAACTCACCCCCTCCCCCTCCAATTTATGTGAACCTATTTGACTTGATGTGGAGTTTAAGAACGAAAGGATGACCTTTGAAACGTCCTTTTATTTTTTTGATAAGGTACATGTGGTCTTAAACATACCATAACATTTGTGTGGACTGTGGTTGTAAGGCTTCTGAAACTTGTGATATTAAATCTGGTAACATTTTTGTTGCTATAAAAGTTTTTCATCAAGGTACAATGGGAATTTGACGTTAAGCTTTTTTTAAATTTAGAAATGGGTCATTCTTTTTGGAATAGACTAAAAAAGGAATAGCTTCACATAGATTGGAAATGAGGGAGTTAATAATTTTTTTGATCTATGTTGTTTTTATGCGTAAGAGTTATTGCATAAAGCCAAATGGGTGACACAATTTTTTTTTGAGAAGGAAATGGGTGACACAATTTCTGATTTAAAAATTGAATATGAATTAGAACCTGCATAATCTTAGCTAATACATAGACCACTTCAGCTTGTGGAACAAGAATGAGTTGTGATCTCCTTCACAATATAAAACATAAGTTGCTAGAGATAGGCTTCGTTAGATCTCTCAATAATGCAGTTGAAATCTTGAGCAAATGAGTACTAGTTTTTCAAAGTTATGGAGAACTTAAAAGACTTAAATAGTAAAATCACTTAATAGAATTATTTGAATTTCTTTGCTTGTTCTTTAGTTAAACTTAGAAGCAGAAATAGTTTATTAAATTGTAAAATAAAAGGAATATATTTCAGATTGCTCAATTTAGAACCATTTCACGATTCACAGGGTGTTGGTTAATTTGTGACACCTTAGGATGTCTGTTGAAAGCTATAGTTTCTTTTCCCCCTTTTTTTTGGGTGGGGTGGGGTTGGGGGGGGGGTGTGGGGTCATGGTTTACCTTTGTTAGTTGCAAACATTTATTAATCCACTCTTCTGCGGATTAGCTCATGTGCTGCTATTTTTTCTTTCTTTTACAGGTACTTTTGGCAACTGGGGGTGGCCATCTGGTCTACCTAGAAATTGGTGATGGGGTGCTGAATGAAGTAAAATATGCCAAGTTGGATTATGATATCTCATGCCTGGATATAAATCCAATTGGTGAGACTCCAAACTATAGTCAAATTGCAGCAGTTGGAATGTGGACAGACATAAGTGTCAGGATATATTCACTTCCCGACTTGAATCTCATTACAAAGGAACAGCTAGGAGGGGAGATCATTCCTCGTTCTGTTCTTATGTGTTCCTTCGAAGGGGTATGTCCTCTATCTTTAGTCGCCTTGTATGCCTCAACGACCCGTTTTCTTTTTGGGGAATGACAAGCAGGGGTTTTGGGTTTGATATCTTGGGCTTCCCTGGGCAGAAACCAGGGAAACAACTGGCTAAAGGTGGGGTGCCTTCTGTTCTCTGGTTATAGATTTTTTTGTTCTTTAATTTCTTTGATAAAGCTGTCTATAGGCTTTATAGGCTTATAGCCAAACATGAGTTATCATTGGGATGGTTGTTAATTGTGCTCTAGAATCATGCTCCTCTAGCACTTATGTGGAGCATATGGAGGGTGGAACAAGAGAGCATTTGATGGAGTAGAGAAAGATCTTGTACATTTGAGAAAGTCTCTTTTCCCTTATTTCTTTTTGGGGTGCACACACGAACTTCCTACTTGTAGTCTGTAGAAGATTAGGTTAGGTGTCTTTTGTGGAAAACCATGTCTTCTTGTAAGGTTTTCTATTTTTTAATATACTTCTTGTATGAGTGCGCTTTTTGCCCTTCTTTTAATGAAATTTATTACTTTATCCAAAAGTAAAACATCAACACTGAAGCATTTATGATTGTTCTATGGTTATTCAAGAAAATAAAATGAAATAAAATCAAGACCTGAAGCTGCTGTAATCAATGAACAGTAGGAATCCTTGGAAGCATTAAACCTCTTTATGGATAACCAATTCATTTTCAAATATAGTTGGGAGACTTTACCCAAGAAATGGGTCAAAAAAATGGAAAGATCGGAACATGGGAATAGATCTGATACCAATACGGACTACCTATTTCTCTTTCCAAATTTGGGTACAATTCATCTTTCATCAAGTGGACTAATGTAGTTGGATGGCAAGAGTGAGAGAAAGTATACACCAGCAGATTTGATTGACTGATACTGGAATAGGGTTTTGAATGGATCAGGCAATAGCCATGAAACTTTTTATGCTGCCCTCCTCCAATATGTTCTCTTACCTCTGTTTCTTTCCTCTTTTTGGGGGTTTAAAACTCTCTCTTTCAGATATCTTATCTACTATGTGCTTTGGGAGATGGTCATCTCTTGAATTATGTATTGAGCACGAGTACTGGTGAGCTGACAGATAGGAAAAAAGTGTCTCTTGGAACCCAGCCCATAACACTTCGTACATTCTCATCTAAAGATGCTACGCATGTTTTTGCTGCCTCCGATAGGCCCACAGTTATTTACAGCAGTAACAAGAAGCTGCTTTATAGCAATGTAAATCTAAAAGAAGTTAGTCATATGTGCCCATTCAATGTTGCAGCTTTTCCAGACAGGTAATTTGTTCCTTCTTTTTCTCCATTTTACTGCCAGCATTGCGTCTGTTGACTTAAAAATTGAATGTGGAACTCTATTGGAAATTTCCATCTCTGTCTATTGATTTAAGTGTTTAATTACATTTTGAGAATGAATTGCTAGCTCAGCCCTCAGACACCTATTACTGGGGTCAACATGTTAAAGAATTAAATGTCTTCTATATATCATTACAAGCTAATGTTAGAGTTGATATTTGCTAGATCTTCCATTTCTGTCACAGTCGAAGAATGTTAGAAAATCATAAATTGTTGTTGTAAGTTTCTGTGTCTTTTATTAATTGTGTCCTATATTTTCTATACATAAGAGCTTTAATAGTTATTTCTCTTTTGTCAACAGCCTCGCAATTGCAAAAGAAGGAGAGTTAACAATTGGCACTATTGATGAAATTCAAAAGCTTCACATCCGTTCAATACCCCTGGGGGAGCATGCACGGCGGATCAGCCATCAAGAGCAGACCAGGACATTTGCTCTATGCAGTGTCAAGTATACTCAGTCGAATGCAGATGACCCCGAAGTGCATTTTGTCCGCCTATTAGATGATCAGACATTTGAGTTCATATCAACTTACCCCCTTGACCAATTTGAATATGGTTGTTCCATACTTAGCTGCTCCTTTTCTGATGACAGTAATGTGTATTATTGCGTTGGGACTGCTTATGTGATGCCAGAGGAAAATGAACCTACCAAGGTAAGTTTCATTGATAGAAGTTTCTCTAATTGTAAGGTTTGCTTAGATCCTGTGATTCGTGATGAACTATCGATTTGCGTAGATTTTGGGTTTCGAGCCATATTGTTTTCCTCAAATTCATCTGATACCATACCTATTGGTTGAACTTTATCATCTTTCCATCACCATACCCACCTTTTTTGGCTCTTTTTTTTATTGTTGAAACTGGTGATGTTCCTGCGTGGTTATAAGGCAAATTACGATCTTGATGATCTTTTCTTTCAACTGTTTTCAACTAGATTCTTTTATTCCTTGCTTAACTAAAATGTGACAACAAATATGGGACGGTGGGAGGATTGCTGAAGGGATATAAAGAACACCCCCCCCCCCCCCCCCCCCCC
>ML394802.1:0-11081 GCA_005239525.1 Nicotiana knightiana | reverse complement strand
AAAAACCCCCCCCCCCCCCCCCCACACACACACACACACAAAAAAAAAACCAAAGTAAAAGGAAAAAAGAGTGAAAAAATAGAACATCAGATAATCTTTACAAATTGCTTGGAAAGGAGATGAGTTTATATCATCAGTAGCTAGATTTAAGAAAACTAATCTTTTATTGAAGGAGGAAGTCGTGGATGGAAGCAATTTTTACACCTTGAGGCTGTTTTGTTTGATATAATTTTGTTTCAAGTCAAAACTAATAAGCTTGTTACCTATGTTGCTCGGACTCTCCGTAAATATGGCCGGATACGTGTCGGATCCTCCAAAAGTAGTGCATTTTTGAAGGATCCAACACAGGTGCGGCTACATTTTGGAGAGTCCCCGCAACATAGCTTGTTACTCTATGCCTTCAATGTAATGAAGTCAACTTTTTTCTGGGCTTGTTTAATTCACTGATGTTAATTTTTATGGTTATTTAAGGTACTTAAATAATGAGTAATTGCAGGGCCGAATTTTAGTTTTTATAGTTGAAGATGGAAAGCTTCAACTAATTGCAGAGAAGGAAACTAAGGGAGCTGTCTACTCTCTAAATGCTTTCAATGGGAAACTGCTTGCTGCAATCAATCAGAAGATTCAATTGTACAAGTGGGCCTCGCGTGAAGACGGTGGCAGCCGAGAATTGCAGACAGAATGTGGACACCATGGTCATATATTGGCTCTTTATGTTCAAACACGTGGGGATTTTATTGTCGTTGGTGATTTGATGAAGTCCATTTCTCTACTGATTTTCAAGGTAATATTCTAATGCTTTAGAAGTAGAGCTACAATTGTACTCTACTTCTAAATTACCAGTTTCTTATGCTTAATCTAATTTGTCTTTACTTTAATAAGAAGTCATTGCTGACATTCACAATATTTTTCCTATTTAGCACGAGGAGGGTGCTATAGAGGAGCGAGCCCGAGACTATAATGCAAATTGGATGTCAGCTGTCGAGATTCTCGATGATGACATTTATCTTGGTTCGGAGAACAACTTTAACCTTTTCACGGTCAGGAAAAATAGTGAGGGTGCTACAGATGAAGAGCGCAGCCGTCTTGAAGTGGTTGGTGAATACCACCTTGGTGAATTTGTTAATAGGTTTAGACACGGTTCACTTGTCATGCGATTGCCAGATTCAGATGTTGGCCAGATACCTACCGTCATATTTGGCACAGTGAATGGTGTTATTGGGGTCATTGCCTCGCTTCCTCATGATCAGTATTTATTTTTGGAAAAGCTGCAGACAAGCTTAAGGAAAGTGATAAAGGGTGTAGGCGGACTGAGCCATGAGCAGTGGAGGTCGTTTTACAATGAGAAGAAAACTGTAGAAGCTAAAAACTTTCTTGACGGGGATTTGATTGAATCATTCCTAGATCTTAGCAGGAGCCGGATGGAAGATATTTCTAAAGCAATGGCAGTTCCTGTTGAGGAACTAATGAAGAGAGTGGAAGAGTTGACAAGGTTGCATTAGTTATTCTTTAATGGTCTTCCTCTTCCCCAGCATGTAATATTTTACATTTCTCTCTTTTGATTTTTGTTTTCTGTGAGGTTGTGATGTGATACAAGTTCTTATCCGTATATTTGTACTTATCATCTGATCCATTTATAATCGCTGCTGAATTTTCTTTTTATCTTTAAGATGATCTAGTGGAATAATTATTTTCCAAGCGCAAGTGTCCAGGAATATTGTAATATTTTTGGCGCCCATTTTGGTCGGTATACGACAAAGAAAACAAGCGACTGCTCTTGGGCTTGCAGTGGACTGTATGTATATTTGTTGCAGCTAATCTGCACTGAGGTTGTTGAAATAACTCGGCCTTTGACGTGACCCTTAGCCCGCAATTTCGTCGGCAAATGCGCTAGTAGGTGCGGTTTTTTTAAAGAAAGATGTCCTTTACCATTAGGTTCCGTAGAAATTTTTTCTTGATGTACAGTAGTTCGCCTCTCTTATCCATACAGGAACAAAACAGTTTCATCATATTGGCCATGCTAGCAAACTTGTCAAAATTGTACAGCGTTTCAGATGGACTTGATAACAGGGAAGAGGACTTACTCACCATGATGTTTGTTACCGTAATGAATTTGTGTCAGTATCGAGACTTTGGAACAACTGACTTTTGGTGTGTTTGGTACTAATGAAAATGAGTGGTTTTATCACTTATTATCCTTTGTTTGGTTGGTGAGTTAAAGGTTTTCAGAATTTTTTTTTCTAGTGTTTGGTTAGAGAGTATAAAATATTTTTTGAAAAATAATTTTTTATGCTACTCTCCTCAATCCACCTTCCCCAAAATCCTCATGACCCCCCACCACCCTTCTTCCGGGACACTATCTTTTTCAAAATTCACAGTCCCAAAGGAATTAATGTACTGCTTTACTTTTTTTTACACATGAACAACGTTGAATTTGAGCTCGATAACTTAAAAAAGGTTACTTCTCTTTTGTTGAAAAGGAAAATATCCTTTCTACAACATGAAAAGAAATCTCATTATGTTGAATGAAAGAATAATTTTTGTACATAATGAAAAGAAAATAATTAGTTTGATGAAACGAAAGAAAATACTTTTTCAACTTCATGAAAAGAAAAGAAATACTTTTTCGACATAATGAAAAAAAGTACTCATTTTATTGAAATAAAAGAAATACTTTTTCTACATTATGAAAAGAATATACTTATTTTGTTGAAATAAAAATAAGTACTTTATTTACAACATGAAAAGAAAGTACTCTTAATAATATTTCTATTTAGGGTGAGTGGTGAGCGAGGTTGGGGTGGGAGTTGCGGTGATGGGGAATAGAGTGGATAATGTTGAAAAAGAGTTTTGGAATCCTCTAATTTGAGGAAAATGAGTTCATGAGAAAAATATTTTTCAAAACATTTAAGCCAAACAAACATGAAAAAATTAAAAAATATTTTCTGGCTTCGTACCAACCACACCCTTTATCTTCTATGCTAAAGAGTCAAAAGTGTACTTCTAAGAATTTATTTCAACTATTTGACAAACTTTTGAATGCTGTGAAGCATCTTTATGAAATTGGTAAATGCTAATTTTATTGCAGGGGACTAAACTATGTTTTATGAAATATGAATATAATCTATTCATGTTTTAGAAAAGAGTAGCAGGATATGAAGTTTATCTACTGAGAAAGTATATACTTGTTCTTCACAAAATGCAAAAGGGGCCTGGTTTTTGGTGTAAATTCCCCCTACGGTGGCTTTTGGAAGCTCGACATGAAAGAAAAAAACAAAGGAATTATTGTTTTAATTTGACGTATGCAACTTTAAGGTTTTATTACACAGAAGTCTATCTTACAAGAGTCTACCAACTAACCACACACTTACATTTAAACGACTTTCATAATTTATTGAAAAAATTTGCTTTACACAATATTTATTATTTATGGAAAAGTGTCAAAACTGTCCCTAAACTATTAGCCAAGGGCTTAATATACCCTCCGTCCTCGGTCCAAAAATACTCCCAATGTTATTTTTTAGGCTCATGTCTAACAGTCAACTTGAATTAAAAAAATTATTTTAATTCCACGTGTTGTTTTATTACTCGTCCTATCTAATTAAATAACTAGAAAAGAGCCAAAACTGTCCATGAACTATTGGCCTCCATTTATCCGTTCAAAAATAACCCCCAAAAATACTCGATTTTCCAACTTCCCCGACCCAAACTAACCCTCCCGAAACACATAAAATCTCACCAGAAAAATTTATTTTTTGGATATTTTTATTTTACTTTCTCCATCTTCTTTATGTTTTTTTTAATGTTAAGACCTAATTTTTTTAGTGAACACCTAGGTGGTCAAATTAGCAAGAAATTGATAGGGTAATATTGGTCAGTGACTAATCATTAGTTATTGGATATCCAATCCTTCACAAGAAATAAGAAATCAAATTATAAATATTCATCACGCCCAACTCTAGTCCTAAAAAGGATAAGCGATCGCTGCAAATATAATTCGGTCTAAGAGTCCAGAGTCGAATCCCACAGAGAACTAAGATTTTGCTATAACTGTTAAGTATCACTAAGAAGACAAGCTCGAACAACTTCTGAGTTATAAATATCAAGACTCTTATGTCTAACTACTTAACCAACAAACCAAAAAAAGTAAATAAACAACTAGAGAACTAAGGTTTTGCTATAACTGTTAAGCATCACTAAGAAGACAAGCTCGAACAACTTCTGAGTTATAAATATCAAGAATCTTATGTCTAACTACTTAACCAACAAACCAAAAAAGGTAAATAAACAACTAGAGATACTAAGGGTTGGAGACAAGATTATGGAGGTCTAGAGTTCTGATTTCCCCAATTGTCAGAATCCTTCCCGCTATGATTTTTATAATTTTGCCTAATTATTCTCTACTGAACGTGAGCACTCAACTTATCGTAATTCTCTCTCGAGCAACTACAATAATGTACTAGTCATATTCTCTCGAATTACGCTAGCTCGTACTTTTTCACCGCTCGCTATGATCATGTCAAAGCTTTGTTATCTGAAATCCTGCTTTTAATCCTGCTGTATTGATCTCTCATATACGTGAGGCGTGATGTTTTTCAACAACCACCTAAATATGTATTCTTTTTCAAGCAATACATAATAAATAAGGCACCGTTAATTGAGAGCTCTTCAATCAACTAAAATAAGCATGTAGTTGGACATATAGAAAAATCTAACGGCTCAAAAATATAAAAACAGAACAAGAATTTATTCTATAAAAGGTCCCATAAAATCCCCATATAACAAATTATCTATTCATAAAAGTATGCAATACTAGAATTTATAGCCAATAATAGAAATAGGAAGAAGAAAGTGAAAAACTCGTAAAAGAATTCTCTGCCTTGCGCCTTGTCTGTTCTTGCCTCCTTAGATCGAATCTCCTCCTTGGACCGAATCACCTCCATAGGTCGAATCTCCTTCTTCTAACATCCTAATCTCAAAAGATGACTCCAATACATTCCTTACTATGACCCACTTCTTGTTCAACTCAATATGCGTGGACTTTACCAATCCTTTGTAAATCATGTGCTCTCACCACAATCAAAGATAGAAATTAATACACACTCAAATATGTATTCAAATACACAAGGACTTACGCATCGAAAGAATTCACTCACTCTCACAAATAAATTCAAGTGCATCACGAGGTCGTACAATAGGCTTGCCCGTAGTGTATGTCTCTACTAATCTAATCTTGCGAAGTCTAGGATCAATTAGGTCTTTCCAGGTTGTAATGTAGGCTAAGTGAAGGGTAGGATATATTTGGGTATAGTGACCAAGCCTCCTAAGCACTTTAATACGCTACACTTAACTTTCAATTACACACTCTTCATGACCAATTCAAGCAATGCCACGAAATCATATATAATTTGGCCCTTCTTCTTTAAGCACAACTATGAATTCACTAGCCCGTATAAAGAGGAATATGAGGTGTATTTTCTATTTTTTTTCATTTTTCGTTATTTTTGTATTTTCTTTAATTTTTTCTCTTCTTTTCTCTTTTGTTTTCAACACTCTCCAAACTTGGGTTGCCCAGCTAATGATCTTTCAAAATATACGAGCACCTTTTATCCTTTCTATGGATCCACTAAAAAGCTACTCAACTCTCACCTTACTCTTCTAGCTACTTAAGTTCTTTCGGAGGTAAAGGTTAAAAAAAAAATCTTATTAAGAATAAAAGGGGATTAGGCTTGTAATGTGGGTGCCAAAGAAAATGTTTATAGGCTCAAATGGACTATCTAAGGATATTTTTTATTTATGGAGGCATACTAGCTCAATGGACAATCAAAGAAATACCTACATCATCTCCTAGACTAGCAAAGCTTACTTATTTCACTTTGACTAACACACGACGCAAGTTCTAGACTAACACATGCATTATATATATGTAGCTATTTTACTCTACTGAGCAGCGCTATAGTAGGCCAGGTACGACAACTATTGTGCAACCTGTAATGACCCGACCGGTCGTTTCGAGAATTATAGCCCCGATTCTCCCATTTATGCTTCTTTATGTGCTATTCACCGGTATTGTGTTGTGTTGGGTCGGTTGGTTCAGGTTTCACAGCAGAATGAGACACTTAGTCTTCTATTTAGAAGTTTAAGTTGGAAAAATCAACTAGATGTTGACTTATCAATAAACGATCTCGGATTTGGATTTTTATGGTTCAGTTATCTCCGTTAGGTGATTTTGGACTTAGGAGCGCATCCAGAATGTAATTTGGAGATCTGTGGTAGAATTAGGCTTCAATTAGCGAAATTGGAAATTTGGCGATTTCCGGTCGATAGTGGAAAATTTGATATCGGGGTCGGAATGGGATTCTGGAAGTTGGAGTAGGTTCGTAGTGTCATTTCTGACGTGTGTGCAAATTTGAGGTTATTCGGACGTGGTTTGGTATGTTTCGACGTCATTGGCAGAATTTGGAAGTTTAGAATTTCTTAGGCCTGAATCCGAGGTTAATTTGGTGTTTTGAAGGTTCGACTAAGTTCGTATGCTGATATCTGACCTGCTGGTATTGTTGGTTGAGGTCCCGAGGGCCTCGGGTGTATTTCAGGTGATTAACGGATCAAATTTGAAGTTGGAGAAATTGCTGAAGTTGGCTGTTGCTTGTGTCATCGCACCTGCAAGGGTTTGGCCGCATGTGCGATGGCACAAGCAACAGCAGGTGCACGATCCGTAGGTACGTGATCCGCAGGTGCGCAATCCACAGGTGTGAGGGTTGTCCGCAGATGCGGAACCTGGGATCCTTAGTGAGTTTCGCACCTGCGATGGAGTTTCCGCAGGTGCGGTGTCGCAGAAGCGAGAATTGATCCGCAGGTGCGAAAGGCCGGGGCAAAAAGTATAAAAAAGAAGACTTCACGAATTTTTGGTCATTCTTCACCATTTTTCAGTCGATTTTGGAGCTTTTTGGAGAGTTTTGAAGAGGGAATCAAGGGGGTTTCCATTGAGGTAAGTCACTTGAGCCTAATACTTGTGATTATGGTAATTTTCGGTTGTTTAATCATGTAATTAGTAGAAATTAGGGATGAAAGTGAGGAGATTAGGGTTTGGAAATTGGAGAGTTTGATTTGGGGACTTGAGGGGCTAAATGAGGTTGGCTTTTGATAAATGTGGTATGGTTGGACTCATGAATATGGGCTTTCTAGTTTTGTAAATTTTATCGGATTTCGAGATGTGGGCCCGGGGGTCGGGTTTGAGGCGATTTCAGGATTTTGGTCTAATTTGATAGTTTTTCTTGTGGGGTTTATTCCAGTAGAGTATATTGATGGTAATATACTAATTTTGAATAGATTCAGAGCATTTGGAGGCCGAGTCGAGAGGAGAGCATCGCGGGTTAGAGATTTGACCGGTTTGAGGTAAGTAACAATTATAAATCTAGTCCTGAGGGTATGAAATCCCAGATTTTGTATCATTTTACTATTTTGAGGTGATGCACATGCTAGGTGACGGGCGTGTGGGCGTGCACTGTTGAGGATTCTGACTTGGTCCGTCCCGTAGCAACTGTAGAGTTGCATATTTTGTGGAAACTGTATAATATCTATGTCTTTTTAGAAAGAGTTTCTGTAAATGGGGCTGAATGCCATGTTTGGGCCTTTGTGCCAGTACTGTTTGGACCCTCAGGGGCCTTTTTCTTACTATTCTCTCACTGTTTTCAATTGAAAATCTATACTCAATCATGATTAAATCTGTTTACTGTATAACTCAGTTTTATTACTCTATTTTGATGCATATAAATGATGTTTTGGGCTGAGTCCCCTGTTTTACTGAAAGCCCCAGTGGCTTGTGAGGTTTATGACTGAGTGAGGCCGAGGGCCTGATTTTGTGAGAATATTTATGGGATTGGGCTGCACGCCACATCATGTTTGATATAGGCCGAAGGCTTGAGTGGTTTTTGCCATGATTTGGCTTGATATAGCACTTGGGCTGAAGGAGCCCTTCCAGAGTCTGTACACACCCCTACTAAGCGCATGTACCTACTGAGTGCAAGTGTCGAGTGATTGGGAGGCATGAGTGATGATGAGGTATGCCCGAGGGGCTGTTACGAGTGATTGTAAGGTATGCCCGAGGGGCTGTTTACGAGTGAATGTGAGGCTTGCCCGAGGGGCTATATATGAGTGATGTTTTTACCGAGAGGCTATTTATGATTTCATCATTTTTACTCTCTTTTTCATTGAGGCTCTGTTGAAAAATATCTTTAAGTGATTTTCACCGGAATCAAAAATTTTAAACGAGATGTTTTGACTCAAATACTGATTTGAAAGCATGTTGTACTTTACCGAGATTTTATGATGTGAACTTTATGTGTTTTTCTGCTCGTCACTACTGCTTAACCTTTATTTAGGGTTGTTACTTACTGAGTTGGCGTACTCACGTTACTCCCTGCACCTTGTGTGCAGATTCAGGTGTTTTCTAGACATGGTTGAGGATGTTGGTTATTTCTGACGCAAAGTCTCGGAGTTAGAAAGATAGATGCATGGCGATTGCGTCCTGATTTCCTCCTCCTTTGTCTTACCTTAGTTGTACTTGATTAATCCCAGGCTATTTTAGTCTTGATGTTTACGGATAATTGTAGTAGTTGCTCATGACTAGTGACACCCGATGTCGGGCCTTTATTTCCATTTTTTCTTTGATTTGAATTTCTTATTAAAGATTTATTGCTAAGTAGTTCGAAAGTTATTTTTGAAAATGAAATATTGCGTTGTTTTGGTAGTGAGTTGGCTGGCCTAGTACCATGATAGGTGCCATCACGACTTGGTAGTTTGGGTCGTGACAAGTTGGTACCAGAGCCTAGATTACATAGGTCTCACGAGTCATGAGCAGTTTTAGTAGAGTCTTGCGGATCAGTACGGAGACGTCTGTACTTATATTCAAGAGGCTGCAGAACCTTTAGGAAAAATCTCACATTCTTGAAATTCTTGTCATGCGAATCCATTAATTTAGCTAGAAGCGTAACTCTTTGAATTCATTCCATGCATGCGTATGTTCACGTGAACACTCAGTATCAGCTGTGCATCGACGACTTGTGATTTCCATGGATGAGGTGCGAGGTGTGAATTTAGCATGTTGATGATAGGACAGTCTGGAGGACTTGAGGCCGGGTTTTGTCTGTGGCTTGAGTACTGAGATTTTGATTGTGTGAGCACGTGCATTTGGGACTTATATCTCCGTTTGTGTCCTTATTGGTCAGATTTTGTGACTGGATGACTATGTGGTGAGTATGATTGATGGTGAGATGTGTTCATATTGTTTGAATGTGACAAAAGAAAAGAGTTTGCTGGAGATGTAGCAAGAACTATTTGGTGTTTGACCTCTGTCTTGAGTTGACGTATGGCCTCGAGTTGTGGGTGTATTGAAGGACCTCTCACGTAGTTTAGTTGTGGAGTGTAGTAGATCTTCATGCTGTGTTATGAGTTCTTGATGATGTATGTTAGGATGACCAATGCCCCAGTAGCGTTCATGTATTTGATGAACAATGTATTCCATCCATATTTGGACTCCTTCATGATTGTATTCATTGATGACATCCTGGTGTACTCTCGTATCTAGGAGGAGCATGCTAAGCATTTGAGGATTTTATTGCAAATATCGAGGGAGGATAAGCTTTATGCAAAGTTATCCAAGTGTGAATTTGGGCTCAGTTCAGTAGCGTTCTTGGGGCACGTGGTGTCCAGTGTGTATTCAGGTGGATCCGAAGAAGATAGATGCAGTGTTGAGGGGGCCTAGACCGTCCTCAGCCACGATGATTAGGAGTTTTCTTGGTTTGGCAGGTTACTACCATCGCTTTGTGGAGGGATTTTCATCTATTGCTTCGCCCTTGACCAAATTGACCGAAAAATGGGTGCTCAATTCGGATGGTCAGATGAGTGTGAGCAGAGTTTTCAGAAGCTCAAGACTGCTTTGACCACAACTCCAGTGTTAGTTCTGCCATCAGCTTCATGTTCTTATATCGCATATTGTGATGCCTCGAGGATAGGCATTGGTTGTGTTTTAATGCGGGAGGATAAAGTGATTGCGTAATAGCTATGATTTTGGAAGGGTATGGAGAGATATCAGTTTGAGGCTAAGCAGGTGGGGTTATCTTCTGCGGGGTGTCCTGAGGTTGCGTGATCCTTATGTTGTTTTGTAGCAAGTTCTCTTTTACCAGTAAATGATATATGTTGCAATTTGAGTTTAGATCTCTTGTGGAAGTTGGCATGACTATTATAATGGTGAATGCGAGATTTGTAGATAATTTGAAGTATTAGATGGTTTACGTTGCAGGAGCTCAGGAAGGATTAAGTTGAATCCCACTGCGGTATTATGGCAGTCTATGGTGCGTTTTGATCTATGGCCTCGAGCCAAGTGGGGAAGTCTGTCATCGACGAGTTGATTGCACGATTATGTGTTGTATTGGTTTCAGTTGAGGTATACTAGTGAGTCAGTTATGACTGCAGGCATTGAGAGTGATGATAACTCGAGTAAGGGAATTTATGGATACAGGTTGTATTTCGCTCTATGGGCATGTGGGAGGCATGGAATATTGAGTGGCTAGTTGTGGAGGATGTAGTGTGTGTGGAGTAGAAGATTGCTCGGTTGCTTAGAAGTGCGGATTACTTCCTAGGATGTTGGTGTGCAAATGGGGTACAAGTTATTCGGTCTGTTTGATCAGTTTAATTGAGATTTGCATAGAGTGAATGACTCCCGAGAATGGTTTTGATGGATTAAAGGTTTATATGTAACAATTGGGAATCGTCAGGATGTGTATCTGGCTAGAAACTGAGATTAACATCGGAAGGCGTCAAGATTTGTGGTATTTCTATATCGTTGTTGATTTTACATTTCGGTATCAGGAAAGAAAAAAATAACTTAAATTCATAGAAAGTCTCTTCAAAGTAAGTGTTTGAGTTGTGGTACTTTTGGTGTGCTTAAGAGAATATTCAGCGGCTTATGAGCCTTAGGGAGGTGTGGCTTTGTGCTAGGGTCTCGCATGGTGAGTTTCGGTTGAGGATTTTGGTATTATGGCAAGGGGAAGAATCAATTTGAAGGTAACTCAGAAGGAACT
>ML394792.1:7456-27434 GCA_005239525.1 Nicotiana knightiana | reverse complement strand
TACCCCGGATTATATTTGCAACGCCCGCTTAGTCTTTTATTAGACATAGTTGAGCATGATCATGAACCAATTGTGCGACCACCAAACGAACAATGGTGAGCCCTAACTGCAAACCAAGGCAGCCTCTTCTCCCAGAGCCAAATGGTAAAAGTTCATAATTTCGTCCTCGGAGATCAACATTGCTTCCTTGAAACCTCTCAGGTTTGAACTTTTCTGGCTCAATCCAAGTGTCTGAATCTCTTCCGATTGCCCAAACGTTACAAAAGTCGGGATCCTTTAGGTAAATGAAAACCATCAACCGTACAATCTTCAATAGACTCATGAGGAAGCAATAATGGTGCAACTGGATGGAGCCTACAACTTTCTTTTATGACCATATCCAAATACTCCAGACTTTCTAAATCTGATTCTTCCACCATCCTCTTTCTACCAACTACTTGTTCCAACTCATTCTGGAGTTTTTTCATCACTTCAGGATGCCTTAAAAGTTCCGTTAGAATCCATTCGATTGTTGTTGATGAAGTATCCATTGAAGCTATCAGCAAGTCCTACACATATCACTATTCTTTAGTTATTAAACTCATAACATATTGAAAACTGGAAACTTCAACTGAGTTTGCTTTCTACAGTCCAAGAGAAGGCCAGCAAAAATAATAAAGCATATTACATATAGAACAATTTGTCCTACCACTATTTCTATATAGTTGGTCTGTCAAGTAAAGATTTTATAACAGACATCATAGTAGTATTAGTACAACGGTGTATGTCATGAAGCAAAGTTCAGTATCATTACATAAACAAACTATTTGTAAATTGTAACCTTGTTGACCTATAGCAAGTGAAATATAGAGTGAATAAAATCATTTATTGAAATCGTCAAAACTTTGTGAAAAATTGTTATACCAACAAAAGATACTAGTTTTGCAGCATGGGATATATGATAAGATAACTAATAGTAATATCTCAAAATATTTATAAGCTCGAGCTAGAGAATGAATATATGTGTTCCCCTTTTCTTAATACAATTGTGGGCATCATTCAGAGATTTTGTGTTTTATGTGTTCCCCTTTTCTTAATACCATTATCCTCAAGGGGAAATGAACTTGTACTACTTGCCTAATATTTTTGAAAAAGATGTGGAATTAAAGTGAACATTACCAGTAAAATAGCTTTTATATGGCAACGATCAAACTCGAATTCAGCTTCTTTAGATTGCATAATACTCATCACTGTATCAACCATGTCTTTTGCTTGCTTCTGCTCAGTGGATTGAACATGTTCATCAATAACTCTTTCCAGGAACTCATCAAAAAGCTTAGCTAATTCCTTCATACGATGAGCAAATCCCTGGAGATCAAGAACTCGGAGAAAGGGAAAGAATTCAGCGAAATTTGGCGATGCTCATATATGCAGTATTAAATGAAGTGCACTGCCTCCAGCGATTTTGCACCTACGGGGAGTTGGCCGCACCTGCGGTCTCGCATCTGCGAAAATCCATCGCAGGTGCGCATCTTCCCCTACTAGCCAAGCTCCGCATCTGCGGGCTCAAAGGGACCACATCTGCGCACAAGCCCGCACCTGGGACCACTGACCTCGCACATGTGGTCGCGCAGGTGCGCCAAAACGTGCGGTGCCTGGCTGTCCTCCCTCCGGCTTCTGCGGCTCATGGTTCGCACCTGCGGCTGGCCAACCGTAGGTGTGGGCATACCCGAATTGGTGCACCAACAGCCCTGTTGACTTTCAAACTCAACTCGCGCATCGATCGAATCGCACCCGGGGCCCCGTCCAAACATACCAACAAGTTTGAAATCATAAGGCGGACGCGCTCGAACTTTAAGAACGCCCGTGAAAGATTTGATGCGGAAGACAAAGAACAATTTTGGAGGAAAAACTCTTGCCCTTCTCATTAATTCCACAAGTATTTATAGACAAAGAAGTTAGAGAAATAAGAGAAAACCTAAACCTAATAGGAGAAGAAAACCTAAACCTAATAGGAGACCAAGACCTAAACAAGGAAAATAAATATACAAGGTAATAAGGAAAATATTACACATTCCTAATTAAACTCTAATTCTTTCCTTATCACTAATTCTTTCCTTATCAGCCCGAAACAACATTAAAACTAAGAATCACACCCCAAAATCAATTGAATCAATCTTAAGAACTTTAAGTTCTTCATTTTACTTCCAATACACCGAAACGTACTTAAACTACTTGGAATGACACCAAATTTTGCGTGCAAGTCTTAAATGACATTACGGAACTATTTCCCGTCTCGAAATTCTGTTTGGACCTCGATATCACCAAAACTAGCTCCAAACCAAATTTAAAGAACTTTTAAAGCCTTTAAGAACCAACTTTCGATATTAGGCGCCAAAACGCTTCCGGGTTATCCAAAATCCGATCCGAGCATACGCCCAAGTCCGAAATCATCATACGAGCCTCTTGGAATCGTCAAATCCCGATTCCGAGGTTGTTTACTAAAAATATTGACCGAAGTCAAACTTGGCCTTTTAAGCCTACCTTAAGGAATCAAGTGTTACGATTTCACTTCAATCTCTTCCAAACCCGAACCAATCATCCCCGCAAGTCATAAATCAGTACGAGAAGTCTTATTTAAAGGTATGGGTTCTAGAAAATAAAACGACCGGTCGAGTCGTTACACTTCTTCATCTCCAACAGTGGTTCAACGAAAAAAACAGGTGGGTAAAACCATATTTTTCTTTTTGACCATAGCTGCTGCCTGTAGTGGCTTGATTAAGGGGATCCACCGGAACTGTAGCAAAAGCGAGTCATCTTAGATAATTATTACTGTTTATGAACCTGAACCTGGATGATCTATTCGTGATCAAGATGACGCTTGGATAGCATGGTGCAATTCAAACTTCAAAGATGATTGATTTCTTAAAAAAATATTTTTTTATCAATTTTGGTTAGAACTAATACAAGAAAATACCATAAAATTGGTTAAAAGGGCTTACTCAAAACTACTTCAGGTCGCTGTTCAAAATTGATTTACCATTCCCAAATGCACAAAAAACGTTCAAAAAATAGAATATATGTCTATGGCTCTAAAATCAATGATGAGTTTATAACCGAAAAAGTTATGCTTAAAACCATTAACTGTGAGCTACATGTTCTTCTTCTGTTAAAAATTGGAATGAACCGTGGTTGGAGTCTCTGATCGATGACATTTGTCATGTTATGCCAGAGCAACCTCCTGAATCATAGCACAGGGGCGGATGCACGCTTACCAAACACGCGACACCGCTTCGTCGAATATTTTTACTAAATATATGTATTAATACTGTACAAAAACAGATAAATTAGAAAAAATGACACCACTTAATATAAAATTATGTCTTGATGTATTAGTTATGTGCTTGAGTTGCTCTAAAAGGTTCAAACCTCAACTAACACATTCTTCTTTTGCAAATATTTGAGACAACCTTCATTGTTAAAAGATGTGATGAATTAGAATTGGGAATTTTCACAATTACTTACAGATTTATATAATATTACATAATCTACGACTAATATTAGAATAACAAATTCTATAACAAATATATAAAAGATATACTCTAAAAACATGATAAATTCCCTATTAAAGGAGAGTCCCATTCTAGAAGTATCCTTAATTAGTCCCTAAAAATTCTCCAATTTATTAATTAGTGATTATCACTACAAAACACATTAAGTTACCACTATAAACACTACTTCTATCTCATGACCAATGCTATATCCTCCATAAAAATAGGTACGTACTCCATTTTGGAAACTTTTATTGTTTCAATTTCATTCTCCATAACGTATACTTACAGTAGGAATACTTTGCATATATTTGTTTTATATGTGTGTGTATAATAATACATTTTATATTTGGTATATTAATATTCAACATATTCTATGTATACATGGTATACATCACATATATTTTATATTTGGAGCAATATATCACATATACTATATACACACACATATATTTGGAGCAATATCACACACACACACATATATATATATATATTAGCAGTAATATATCATATTAATTATTTATATTCGTATCTTCTACCAAATATATATTATTAATATAGTATATCCATAGTTAGTATAAGGAAATCCTTGCATCTATTAATCTTCTTCTGCAGTTGAAGAACTCCGTATAGAAGGGCCTCAGCAGTAGACGGGCAACCTGGCACATAAATGTCAACTGGGACAATGTTGTCACAGCCTCACACAACAGAATATGAGTAATAGTAGTACCCTCCACCATTTGCGCAGCTCCCGTAGAAATGACCCACCTTGGCTAGTACGAGGGAGAAGAATGATTTGATAAAATTGAAGTGAAAGCAACCCCTAATTCTATGTTAAGTGGGAGTATTTTTAGGAGGTAATTTCTATTTTTAAGTTTTAAAATGAGATTTTTAAGGGCTATTAAAGTTAGGGGTGGACATTTAGTATTTTGGTTCGGTATGAAAATATTTCGGTACGATTCGATATTTATTATTTTGGTTCGGTACGATTTCGGTTTACTATTATGTGATAAAGAACAACGAAATGCTCATAAAAAGAACAACGAATTGTTGTTCCTAAGCTTTAACATTGCACTAAAAAAGTAAAAATAGAGTGCTAGCCTAAAACTTTAACATGACACTAATCTAAAGCACTTGAATTTGTTAATACCAACTACAACTAGTACCAAATTCCAAAATACCAAACGTAAATGATGCAGCAGAAAAGAACAAGCAACCAAACTTTAACATTCTGCTATCTGTTTAGTTAGTGCAAGGACCAAAAGTCCAAACTCCAAAATACCAAACGTAACAGAAAAGAAATGCAGCAGAAAAGAAACTTTAACATTCTGCTATCTGGGCTCGTGCACATTTCCTCCGGAAGTTAGTTTTCCGTTACCAGCGAGGCGGCGACCACACCACCTTCATCTAAACTCAGGTCGAAGCTGAATCTCCGGCCACATTTCCACTGGAATGTCAGTTTTCCGTTACCGGCGAATACTCTGCCGTGAAATATCTACACCTAACAATCAAGGTAAAAGCCGAATCTCCGGCACTATTTGCTCCGGAATGTTAGTTTTTCGTTTCCAGCGTCCACTCTGCAGTGGAAAAAACACCTTCAGCTAACACTCAACTTGTACCGTTGAGCTTTCTATGCTCATATATTTTGATACAGAACTCTGCGTTGCTAATTTGATATTGCTAAATGGCCTAACCTAATGAGTAATGCCCTAATCTTTAGAGTTTAGAGTGGGCTTGGGGCGATGGGCTAGGGCAGAAATGGGAATTAGATTAGAAAGTTGGGCTTGGACACTTGGGGCTGGGTAGTGGGCAGTGTATTATAGGGTCCAAAAAAATTATCTTTAAAATTTCGGTATTTCGGTATACTGAAATTTCAAAATTATAATACCGAGGACCGTACCGAAATACCGAAAATGCAATATTGAATTAGACCGAAACCGAATTACCGAATTAATTCGATCCGGTTCGAAATTCGATTTTTCGAATTTTATACCCACCCCTAATTAAAATGGTATATGATTTAATTAGAAAGTTAAAAAATTATAATAAATTGTATTTTATGTTATTTTTTGTATAAATAGTTGTAATTTATTTAAATAAGTCTTAAAGAGGTTGTATTCTGTGTAAATTTCTCAATTAAGAATTGAACTCACGACCTTTTCTAACTTAAGGCTCAACAAAACCAATAGACTAAGGCTATTTCTTGTCCAGAAATACGATAATCAAAGTTATATTCTAATTCTTTTATAAATTTGGATACAACTTACAAAAATTACTGTGTACGCCCCAAAGCACTCTAAACCGTGATGCTTTAGCGGTAGAGAAAGAGTGTGTGGGATGAAAGTTGTATGTCTTGTATATTTTAATCTGTTATTTATTTAGTGCACTTTTAAAGCAGCCCTTATATGGTGGATTCTATTTCCGACAGTTAAAAACAGAGTGAAATAATTCTCATAGGCATTACCAACTAAGACAGTTAGGGTCTGTTTGGAGGAAAAAGATCCAGTCAAGTATTATTACCTCAAGTAATATTCAATAGTCACGTAGATTCATGTTATGTGGACCATAAAATGATTAATGGTTGAGATCCATTTAACTTTTATACTAATTAAAAAAAAACTAAAATGGTAGAAGTTTGCCTAACTCTACCGTTAAGAATTAACCTAAGATTACGTTCTCACTTTTTCCCCCTTTTAATACATCAAAATATGTCTTTTACTTTTAGCAAAATAAAACAATATTCAACTGAATTTTATCAAGAAAGACAATTAAAGATGGCGAGAATCATCTACCCTATTTTTTACCGCCAAAAGAACCTTTTCTCCTTTGGAAAGATCATACATATCATTGAAAGATATGTATTCATCTTTTATAAGTATCTATCTTATTTCTTTTCCTAAAAAACCCAAAAGTTTCATTGTTGCTATCATAAAAAACAAACAATGAATCTCTTGAAATACAAGATTTTATTCTCTGCTTTTTCTTATATTATTAGTTATTGTTTGGTCTTGTTAAATTTAATTGTGTTTTTTATTTTAAGTTTGATTAATTCATATTTTTTTGATCTAATATTATATGTTTTCATCCATATGCCTCATCTGACAAGCTGCAAATAAAAGAAAGTTTCATTATGATTATTTAATTTATGATGATATTAGTAAGTTTGTACCTTTTTACAGAACTGCATAGTGTTTTAAGTTTGATTTTTTTTTTTGAATATAGTTGAGAATTTCGGAAAAAGAATGTGCGAAAATTCTCCTGAAAATTTTTTACAAAGTAACTCTCAAGGTGAATATTGGATGTGGGAAGAACACTTTGTCCACCATTTACAATGTTAGTAAGCAAGGGCATACTCGAGAGTATATTGTTACAGTGACAGAGCTAGGCCATATATCTTGTACTTGCTTGAAGTTTGAGTTCATGGGTATACTTTGTTCAATAAGAGTCATCGATATAGTGAAAGGAGTTAGTAGAATTCCAACTGAGTATATTTTGGATAGATGGACAAAAAATGCAAATGGCGTAAATATTAAAGAAGTTGATGAGCAAGAAATCGAGATCAAGGATCCAAAGTTGATTACTATGAATCGTTATAGAGTTCTTTGTCCTATATTTGTTAGAATGGTAGCAAAAGCTTCTGAAACAGATGACGGCTATAAGGTAGCAGTAGCATGTGCAAATGAGCTAAGTTCAAAATTGAAGCAAATCGCGGAGGCAATAACTCCATCTTTTTGTACTAGTGGTTCAACAAGAGATTTACCGGAAGAAAATAATAACATAAATATCCTCACACGAGCCAAAAATTTAAAAAAGAAAGATGGGAAACGCCATAAAAAAGGATCAAACCTTCCCTCGAGGTGAACGCAAATCGCAAGAAAGCTCGAGGAAACAAGTCAAGTTCCGCTAAACAGAATGGACCAAGAGTCGATGATAGAGCTCTATTTGATAATAAAAATATTTCAATCAGGTATATCACATTTTATTTTTCAACTATTAGAGTAGCTCATATATATCATTTCTTATAATATTTAATCAATTACACTAATATTTTTATTAATTGGTAGGATCCAATATCAAAGGGAAATATTTATGAGAAACCTGATTTAAGTGCCTCTCAGACTATGGCTTGTGCTAGCTTATCCCACAGTTCAAAGGTTTCTCTTTCGTTGCCATACCCTAGCTTTACTCAAATGCCGACGGTAATATAACAATTTATTTTAATCGAAGTTAAACTTATGATTTCGCTTTCAATTAACTTCATTATTTATATTTGTTTAGGAACCTTTTAGTCTGGATATTTTTGCTCATGCACAAAAGTCTTATTCATTTTTTCATGATCAGGTACCTATTAGATGATGTTTTTATTTTTATTTTTAATGTAAAAATTAGCTATTAATATTTCAAAATTGTTTACGTCTTGCAGGCAAACCTTTTCAAGAGTCAGGGATCACAAAAGTTCCAAGATAATAATACATTATGATCTATGCCAGTTTTTATTTTATTTTGACTTTTTCGAGTATTTGATATACCATATATTTTAGAAATGAAATTAAGTGAAGTATTGCTTTTAGTAAACTTGATTTTCCCACATACAGTTTCGTAAACATTCTGTAGCATCAGTACAAGTCATTGTTACCTACACTCATTTGGAACTTTTGCAATCTTTCAAATATTTCATGAACTTGGATTAGGTAAAAAGTAAAAGTTGAATATTGTTTTATTGTTAAAATTAAAAGACATATTTTGATGTATTAAAAGGGGGAAGAAAGTGAGAATGTAACCTTGGGTTAATTCTTAACGGTGAAGTTAGGCAAACTTCTACCATTTTAATTTTTTTTAATTAGTATAAAGTTAAATGGATCTCAACCATTAATCATTTATGGTCCAAATGGCATGAATCAACATGGCTATTGAATAATACTTGACTGGATTTTTTCCTCACAATTACTATGAGTTATCTATTATTGTAGGTCAAATTAACTTGACAACATTGCTCTCACACAGAAGTCCACTCAGTACTGTATATGGCTCTCAGGCCCAGGGAAAATTCATCCCGGAATATGCATAAACATCGGTGACCGTAGTCACTCAGTACTGAGGAAAAGGCCAATCCAGCCTCCACGGAGAAGATCCATCTCCGGAATACAACACTCGGACAAGATCCATGTCCAGGGACAATCCATCCCTCACATATCATCAACTTCGAACAAGATCCATGTCCAGCGATCTCATAATTGTCTCAATAATAGGCTCTCGGCCTCACTCTGTCGTTACTCTCCAGTCTCGCTCACATGGGTTCACAGATGCATGAACTAGCACGAAACAATGAACATATATAAAATCAACAATTACCGAGACTGAGGCATGAAATGATATGCTATGACAGGACTGAGTACACAAAATCAAATTAACACATAAGGAGACAGCAATATACGACCACTTAGATCTCAACATTTTTCACGCGTGAAGCCCTAGCATTTGACTTAGTATGATTTCTAGCATGTTCACATTAACCATGTCAATAAAAGTGCGGATATCAATCTGAAATAGCTACTAGACGATGCCATGGGATGAGACAGGCCACAAATCATTCGCTGTACACCCGCACGCCTGTCACTTGGTATGTGCGTTACCTAAATTATAATCATATAGCATAAAGTTTGGGGTTTCGAACCCTCAGAACCAAGTTTGGAAATGTTACTTACCTCAAAACCGGCTAAAATCCTATCCCTTAATGCCTTTTCCTCTAGCCTCAGCCTCTGATTGCTCCAAATCTACCAAAAATCAGATTTATATCATTAATATATGCTAAGGAACGAAGCCCACTCAAAAATTATCAAATTCAACCAAAAATCCCGAAATTGGCCAAACCCCACCCCTGGGACTGTTTAACCAAAGAATTAGACCCTTTGACTAAAGCTTATTTTTAATATGAATACGGGTTACTGATAATCAAGATAATGGGAAAAATGAACAATAAACAATATTGCGGAAATAAAAGATCGATGTTGATTGTATTGGAGAATCAGATGCCTTTACAAGCTGTATTCCCCTTTCTTATATAGGAGATTCTTATAACGTACGGTTCTTGCTATGGTTACTCATTAATGACTAATTATGACATTAATAAGGCGTTACAAAGGATAACGGTAATTGGGGTTCAGTTACATAACGTTCGAGTAATCAATTGTGGGTCCCTAAATCTGCTCGTAGCTTTGTCTAGATTCATTCTGACCGTGCCTCTCTCCCGTTTTGATCAAGTTGAGTTTTCCGTGGCTGATAAGTTCATGGGTTTACTGAACCGTGCCTCTTTGTACCGTATCTCTTCAAGGAGTCACGTTCAGCTGTCGCGTTTTCCTGTGTCTACGTGACTAGCTGAGTTGTCAAAAGCTGGATTACGTGTGAAACTCTTTTTTTACCAATACAGATAGTCCCCCCCACTTACCATATATTTAATGATTCATATTTGGTAAGTGGATATTCATTTATGGCGGGAATATTTTGCTGCCGCTTTTCCTTGAATCATTTTATCCTTCTCTACACCATAGACGTCATTTGTCACTTCCATTTAATGCTCATACCATGTGTCCTTTTCGGATTGGTTCTG
The DNA here is from genome assembly GCA_005239525.1 of Nicotiana knightiana. Taxonomy (NCBI): domain Eukaryota; kingdom Viridiplantae; phylum Streptophyta; class Magnoliopsida; order Solanales; family Solanaceae; genus Nicotiana; species Nicotiana knightiana. The sequence continues at coordinate 17,297 of ML394792.1, read as the reverse complement.
TATTTACTCAGCACCTTTTAGGGCCTTTTGCGGTTGTGACAGTCCCGAAATGATATCTTCAATTATGACTTTTCATCATTATTTTTCTTTTTCTTCATGTTTGACGGTTGTCTTCAAGTATAAAATCATGTTTTCTTTTCTTTGCTTCCACGAAACACTTTTCTAACTTTGTCTTTTGTAAAGAACTTTCTTCTTTGCCTTTGTAAACATGTCTTCTTCAAACCAACCTCAAAGAGTAATAGATATTGAAAGTTTAGCGCCTTCTTCTGCTCTGACTAGGAGTCGGAGGGGTGGTAGACTTAGAAGTCTCGGATCCACTCCTTCGAGGGGCTCTTCTTCTTCTCAGATAGTTGTCGGAGGGGTGGTAGACTTAGAAGTCTAGGATGCACTCCTTCGAGGGGCTCTTCTTCTTCTCAGATAGTTCCTTCTCCTTCCACTAGATCTCCAGTCTCTCCGAGATTTAGGGTTTCTCGGTCTTTGTCTAGAGGTAGAGGCAAACGCCTTCGTGAACCTGGAGTCGATGAAATTGTCCCTGCTGAGTTTGTTTTCGCTAGGGATAGTCAAGTTCTTGTAGATCAATCTTCTTCTCTTGATAGTGTAGAAAGATATTCAACCCTTATAACTGAGGGTCAGATTTCCCTTGTTCGTAGGGAATGCTTTTGGAAATATGACTTTCCTGTCTATATTCTGAATAGTAATCAAAGAATAACGTCTTACAAGACAGGATATTCTTTTGTTTATATGTATCCTTTCACTTTAGGGTTTAGACCCCCCATTGACCCAGTTATAATTGAGTTTTGCCATTTTTTCAATATATGCTTAGGACAAGTTGGCCCGCTTGTGTGGCGAGTTCTCGCATGCCTTAGGAGTTTGGATTCTTTAGCCTCAGTTCCTTTTACCTTCAACCATCTTATTCACCTCTACTCTCCTACCTTATTCCGTGAAGGGTTTTTTACTCTGACTGCTAGAAGCAAAAGAGTGTTGGTAACCTCTGGAGACGATAAGGATAGGGGTTGGTACCTCGGTATGTTGCAGTTCCCACTGCTGGTTTAGTGGGTGAAGAAAATCTTCCCTTCCTTGAGAAGTGGAATCACGCACGTGAGTATGCTTTAGATTGCATTTACTTTTTCTTGTTTTGACTTGAGATGTTTTATTTAACACCGTATCTGCTTATTTTTCTTTTCTCAGCAATCATGAATACTGTTGAGAATGTCTCCAGTATTCGTGATTGGGTAGAAAAACTGTTATCTGTTGCTTCTTCAGAGGAAAGATCTTGGAAGTACCTCGTTGGGAGGTATGGTTGGCAAGTAAAGACCCACGGTAAGTGAAGCTTTTGTTCTTTCTTCTTTCCTTACTCGAGTCTTTTTTTTTGTCGTTTANNTTCTCTGCTCGTGGGGTGTCTGCTTCCTCTATCCCGAAGATGTCCTTGGCTCAAGCCCAGGAAATTATTGTTGGTTCATCTTCCTCGAAGAGGAAGATTAGTGAGTCTCGTTCCATAGAGGAAGAGGAAGAGGGTGCTTTAGTGCACAGGCCACGGAGAAGGCGAATGGTCTTAGATGATGAGCCTACTGCCTCAACCTTGCCTCCCATGTCTGTGATTGAGCCCACTATCTTTGATGATGTTTCGCATTCCCTTATTCATGGTGGTATTGATCTTGCTCCTGACGACGTCCCTTTGGCTGTTGTCTTTCCTGCTTCTTTGAGAGAAGCTGTTTCGTCTATTCCTTTGGCTATCTCAACTTTTGTTGTTGCTTTGCCTGTAACTTCTTCAACTCTTCAACTTTCCGTGCCTGCTTCTTTGCCCGTGACTTCTCCAGCTCCTCAACCTTCCGTGCCTGTTGTTATTCCACATCTGCCTGCTTCCATGCCTTACGTTAGGGGAGTAGGGTCTTCCAGCAGAGAGATGCGGCAGATGGTAATAGAGGTTCCAGCTGAGGGAAACCTTTTCAAGAAGACATGTGAGCCTGAAGTGTGGCTCAAGCCTTTGATAGGTCCCACTGAGAAAGCAAATCTAGATAGCCACGATGCTCTTACATGGGCCAATGAGGTCGTGCATACCTCTTTGAAGGTATGGTGTAAGTTATCCTCTTTCACTCTCGTATATGAAATTTACCATATCTGACTGGTTTATTTCTTGTAGATTAACCTTATAGGCATGGAGCTTATGAAGAGGATTTCAAACACAGACCAAGAGACAAGAGAGTTGCAGGCAGAAGTTGATAATTGGAAAGCACAGTATGATAGCCTAAGGATTGACATGGACGCTTTAGAAGAGGAAAGGAGTACCTTGAAGCGGCAGATGAGACTTATGGAAGCAGAACTAGCAGTGGAGCGGGCTTCTTGCAGTCAAGCTGACAAAGATAAGAGTGTTCTGGAGTCTTCGTTCGCGGAGCAGCTGTCCCGTGCCTTAGAGGAGATTAGAGACTTGAAGAACTTGCTGGGGCAGAAGGAAGAATATTCAGGCGAGCTCGTGCAATCACTTATTCGTACTCAAGAGGATCTTCGAAGGTCTTTAGACAAGCTCAAACTTTAGAGGAGTCGATTGTTCCAATAAGGGCTGCTCATGAAGCTGCGGAGGCGAAGAAGGACGGGTTGATGGCTGAGCTTCAAGTGTGGGCACAAGATTATGAATATTTGGAAGAGGTGGTTGTTGTCGATGTGAGCTGGGCGTATATGAATTCTCGCCTTGACACATTGATGGAAATGAGTCAAGAGGGTTTTGACCTTAGTGCTGAAATAGCCAAAACTAAGGAAGCCATGGAGAAGGCTCAACAGGGTCATAACCTCTCTTCACCTGATGGTGAGATTCCAGTCGCTCATGCCTCTTCATCCTCAGTTGCTCTCGCTCCTTCTGCCTCTGAAGTCAACCCCTCCCTTGAAAAGATGTAGTTGGTTTATCCCTTTTTTCTTTTTCTTTGTATCAATTGGTGGTTACCCCCAGTCCCATCAGGGGTAAATTTGGATTTCCTTTAAGTCCCCAAATGACAACTTAGGGGAATCACAATGTAAATATAAAAATCTTATACGGATAATTATAAGTTAATACTTAGTTTTAGCCGTTTGTAATGTATAAATGTTAGTTCGACTTTTGTTGAGTTTCTGTTTCACTCTTTAAGTCTTTTGCATGCTTTATTTTTGAGGTTTTAGTTTTACCTTCGAATTTTGTATGTGGAATGCTTTAGACTACTCGTACCTTTTTTATAATAGGCACGGTGTCATATTAAATATGTGAGGGCCCTTTATAATTGACATGAAGAAGATGTCTCAACTTCATGATAATGCAATAGAGTGATAGGAATTTTACACATGTTTAAGAATGTTTCCAAGGAAAGTTTTTTGTTTGAACTTCCATGACATTTTACATGTGTTTGGTTATCGTCTAAAACTCACGCTTGCAACTGTTTTTGTTTAACAGATTTGATATACTCTTGTATTTCGTAACTGTTTTTCATAGGTAATAGTTTTTCGATATTAATACAAGGAAATAACTGTTTTTTACTAGTAACAATTTTTATAAAGATTGAGGTTTTTACCCACAACTGTTTTGGAAATATTTTTTAATAAGTACGAGGGAAATGTTTTCTTATTCGTAAATGTTTTTATTTGATAACAGTTTTTTGAACGAATACAAGGATTTAGATATTTCATCCATAACTGTATTATTCGAGAACAGCTTTTTGAATGAGTATATTGATGATGATCTTTTACCCCTAACTGTTTTTGTTACAACAATTTTGAAAAGATGTAAATTTCTTTCTCGTGACTAACATTTTGCCTTTGAACATGAATATGTTCGAAGGTTTTTTCTTTTTTGCATTAGGCTTTGTATTTGGATGGTTCTTTTGATTTCTTTCGATTATGCTCGTGTCACTTGTCTCATTGGGTAGATGGGTCTTTAGGTTCGAGCTTTTGACTTTCTGATAGTCTTCTTTGCTTCGTCTTAGCCTTCCATACTGTATAGTCCCCCAAGTGTTTGAGCTTTGAAGAATGAAATCTCGAGCACTTGATTATTCCTTCCTTGTGGTCCTTTTCCTGAAAAGGAAAAACATTCCGGACTCGAAGGTATATAGTTTTTTAGATGATGACTGCTTAACCCTTTTAAAACGTCCATCAGAAAGTGTAACCCTAGACCGGGAATTGTGTTATTTCCTCGCGTCTTTGCAGGTCTAATATCATCATCTGGTGATGGGTTAGCTTTATGCCTATCATCTAAAAAAGTTAGTAAATTTTTTAAATGTTCAAAATAAAATCGAACGTGTGATAAAATCGAACTGTGATACCTGATGGTGGGTATTATTTTCTTTTTAGAGGTAATACTTCTTTAGATGGATGGCGTTCCAACTTGTTGGTAGAACTCTGCCGTCCATAGCTTCCAACTCATAGGCGCCTTTCCCAGCTATGCCTCGGATTTTGTAAGGTCCTTCCCAGTTTGGATTTAGCTTTCCTGCACCTGCTTCTTTTGTTGATTGAAAGACTTTTTTGAGGACGAAGTCCCCAATTTTAAAGTACCTGAGATGAGCTTTACGTTTGTAATAACGCTCTATGATTTGTTTTTGAGTTGCCATCCGTATTAATGCTGCTTCTCTCCGTGGTTCAAGCATGTCCAGGTTGGTCCTTAATTCATCGTCGTTTTCACCTTCCATTGCTGTTGAGAACCTTATGCTTGGTTCGCCAATCTCCACTGGTATTAAGGCTTCTGAGCCATAAACAAGTGCGAAAGGAGTTTCTCCCTTGGCTATTTTGAAGATGTTCTGTATGCCCATAGTACCGCTGGTAACTCATCAGGCCAGTTTCCTTTGGCTTTATCCAGCCGCTTTTTAGATTGTTGATGATAACCTTATTCGTTGACTCAGCTTGACCATTAGCCACAGGGTGGTACGACGTTGAGGTGATTCGCTTGATTTTCCAACTTTCAAAGAATTTTGTGATTTGCGAGCCTATGAATTGTGGGCCATTATCACACATGATCTCCTTCGGTATTCCAAAGTGACATATTACATTTTGCCATAAGAAGCTTTTAACTTCCTTTTCTCGCACTTNTAAAATAGTCGGTTAGTACGAGTAAAAACCGTACCTGTCCTTTAGCTGTGGGAAGAGGTCCTACTATGTCCATACCCCATTTCATGGAAGGCCATGGGGATATTATTGGATGTAATAATTCCGCTGGTCGATGCACATTATTGGCAAACCTTTGGCACTTGTCACATTTGGATACGAAATTCTCGACTTCCTCTTCCATCTTAGGCCAATAGTATCCGGCTCTGATTAGTGTTTTCACTAAGGATCTCGCCCCTGAGTGATTTCCACAGTGTCCTTCGTGGACTTCTTTCATCACAAATTCCGTTTGGTTAGGTCCGAGGCATTTAGCTAGGGGTCCTCCGAACATCTTGCGATAAAGTGAGTTGCGAATAAGGCAGTACCGTGCAGCTTTGCGGCGAAGTGCTTGAGCTGCTTTCCTGTCTTCAGGTACGGTGCCATTCTGCAAAAAATTAAGAATTTTGTTTCTCCAGTCCCAGGTTAGGTTGTTGAAAGTTACCTCATTTCTGTCTTGGTCTATTATTGAATGAAATAGTTGAACGACAATTGTATTGTCTTCGTTCATTACTTCTGTGACTGCTGCGAGGTTAGATAATGCATCTGCCTCTACATTTTCCTCTCTAGGTGTTTGCACTACTTTCCATGTTTTGAATTGTCTCACGAGCTCTCATGCTTTTTCAAGATACTATTGCATTCTGGTCTCTCGAGCGATGTAAGTCCCCTGTATCTGATTTAATACCAGTTGGGAGTCGTTGTTGATCACAATTTGCTCGATTGAGAGCTCCCGTTTAAGTTCAAGCCCTGCAATAACAGCTCCGTACTCTGCTTCATTGTTAGTGATAGGATAACACTTTATAGCTTGTCGTGTCTATTCACCCGTTGGTGATATCAAGACTATGCCTAAGTCGACGCCTTTTATATTTGAAGAACCATCGGTGAACAAGGTCCATAGGCCTGGATTAACACTGTTAAAGAGTTGTAACTCTTTTTCTACTTCAGATACAATGCTATTACTAAAGTCAGCAACAAAATCAGCTAGTATTTGAGACTTAATTGCAGTTCTAGGCTGATAGATTATCTCATGCTCACTTAATTCTATGGCCCACTTGGCTAATCTTCCTAAAAATTCTTGTTTGTACAAAATATTTCTTAAAGGATATGAGGTCACAATAGTGATTGGGTGGCATTGAAAATAGGGTCGTAATTTTCTAGATGCCATTATTAAAGCTAATGCTAACTTTTCCATATGTGGATATCTAGTCTCAGTAGCTAGCAAAGTTTTACTTACATAATAGATTGGTGATTGTTTACCTTTTTCTTCTCTTACCAATACTGCACTTACAACAATTTCTGTGACAGCCAGGTAGATGTACAATCTTTCCCCTTCTTTTGGCTTTGAAAGCAGTGGTGGTTGCGATAGATAAATCTTCAGGTTCTTGAGGGCTTGCCGACATTCTTCAGTCCATTCAAACTGATTCTGCTTTTTGAGAACTGAGAAGAATTTAAAACTTTTTTCGGAAGATCTAGAAATAAACCTACCCAAGGCTACTATTCTCCCTGTCAGTCTTTGAACTTCCTTTTTATTTGTTAAGACATCAGGTATTTCCTCTATGGCTTTAATTTGAGCGGGATTTACCTCTATTCCTCTGTTTGATACAAGGAAACCCAAAAATTTGCCTGATTGCACTCCAAAAGCGCATTTCTCTGGATTTAACTTCATATTATACCTGCGTAAAATATCAAAAGCAGTAGAGAGGTGCTGGAAATGGTCTTGTGCTTGTGTTGATTTTACCAACATGACACCAATATAAACCTCTATCGTTTTTCACAGATGTTCTTGGAACATCTTGGTCACTAACCTTTGATAGGTGGCTCCAACGTTTTTTAGGCCAAAAGGCATGACTTTATAACAATAAGTCCCCTTATTCGTGATAAAGGAGGTTTTTTCCTCGTCTAGAGGATCCATTTTAATCTAATTATATCCGGAATATGCATCTACAAAGCTTAATAGTTCATGACCTGCGGTGGCATCAATCATTTGATCTATATGAGGCAATGAGAATGAATCTTTAGGGCATGCTTTGTTTAAGTCAGTATAATCTATGCATACTCTCCACTTGCCATTCTTTTTAGGTACTACCAAGGTGTTTGCTAACCAGTTAGGGTACATTAANCATCACTTCTGGTGGAATGCCTGTCATATCTGAGTGGGACCACGCAAAGCAGTCTGCGTTAGCCTTTAAATAACCAATTAACTTACCTCTTCGACCGGAGTCTAGCCTCATGCCTATATACACTTTCTTCTCAGGCTTTTGTTCGGATAATGAAACAGCTTCGAGCTCTTCCGTAGTTGTTTTGATGTTATCATCTTCCTCGGGTTCACGAATGACGTCCGGTCTGGAATCTGTTTCTGTGTGGTATAGTATACCTTCCGTGGTAACTTGATTTTCCTTCTCGTATGTATTTTCTTTCGTACCTGTTTCAGCAATAATACCTTCCGTACCTATTTGAGCAGTAATTTCTTCCATGCCTGTTTGGGCGGTGATACCTGCTTGGGAGACTTCCTTATCTCGTAATTCTTCCACCTCTATTTTCTTGTTGTAGTGTACCACATAATTTATATTTTTTGCGGTTTGTTGATCTCCTTTGGTTTGTTGAATCCCCCACTCAGAGGGAAATTTAATTACTTGATGCAACGTGGAGGGTATAGCTTTCATGTCGTGGATCCATGGTCTTCCAATGATCACGTTATAAGCCATGTAAGTATCGATGACTTGGAACCTAGCTCTTTTGATCACCCCCTCAACATAATTGCTAAGCTCAATTTATCCTTTTGTTATAACTGTAGAGTTATCAAACCCTGATATGGCTCGTGCTTTTGGGATTACTTGATCCCCCAGCAGCATTTCTTCCACGACTCTTAGCAAAATGATATTGACTGAACTGCCTGGATCAATCAACACTCTTTTCACGTTAGTGTCATGAATAAGTAAAGATATTATCAGAGCATCATTATGTGGAAGCATTAATCCGCTACTATCTGCATCATCGAAGGTTATATCGTCTTCTTCACGAGCACGTTTCCCGTGTGTAATTGTGAACTTTGTGGTTGTTTTGCAAATCACTCCGTTTACTTCTTCACCCCCGTGTATTACGTTAATGGTTCGTTTTGGAGAAGGATGCTTTGGGGCCTCCTGCATGTTTCTCATGTATGCTTGTTTACCTTTATCACTAAACAATTATGTTAAATAGCCCTGTTTTAACAAATTTTCTACTTCACCTTGTAAAAATCTGCAATCCGCAGTTTTGTGCCCATGATCGTTGTGAAATTCACACCAGTGATCTGGGTTTCTTCTACTTGGATTTGACCGCATCTCTTTGGGCCACTTAACCTTGTCTCCCATGTTCTTCAATATTGAGACAAGTTCAGTAGTACTTACATTAAAGGTATGATACCCCATTTGAGTACTACCTCTAGGTCGTTCATCTCGATATTTTCTAGATCTAGACAAGGATGAGACTACATCTCTTCCTTGTGGTCTATAGTCCGACCTAGTGTTTTTGAACCTGGAGCGGATATCGCGTCCCGAAGGTCCTAAGTAAGGATCGTACCTGTTTTTACCTGATCTTCTATGTGATTCAGGACGTATGGATCTGGAATGATCTTCATCTCTCGAACGAGCAATGATATCTTCTTCTATTCTGAGTTTAGTACTGTACCTGTTATATACATCGTTTCATGTTGTGGCGGGGAATTCTCTTAGATTCTCCTTAAGTCGCCTGGTGGCTTCTGAGATTTTATCGTTCAAGTTGCTTGCAAATGCCATGGCTTCCCAATTATCAAGCACCCTAGGCAACTGCATTCTTTCTCGTTGAAACCTGTCTACAAACTCACGGAATAGTTCCGTGTCTCCTTGTTTTATTTTGAATATGTCTTCCATTCTCTTCTCAACTTTTTGTGCACCAGAGTGTGCTTTTATAAACGAATCTGCAAGCTCAGCAAAAGAGTCAATAGAATTTTCAGGGAGAAGAGAATACCAGGTTAGGGCCCCTTTGGTAAGTGTTTCCCCAAATTTTTTGACAAGGACTGATTCAATCTCTTGTTTCGTTAAGTCGTTGCCTTTTACCCCAGTAGTGAAAGCAGTCACATGGTCGCGTGGGTCAGTTGTTCCATCATATTTGGGAACGTTAGGTATTTTAAACTTCTTGGGTATAGGCAAAGGTTCCGCGCTTGGCTTCCAAGGTTGTTGAGAATATCTATCAACATTGATTCCTTTGATGACAGGTGGTACACCAGGAATTTGTTCGATGCGATCGTTCTGCTCCTTCATCTGTTTCTGCATGGTTAGTAGTAAATTTTGTAATTCTGAGTTATTAGATATACCTGGTCTCGTTTCGAGAGATTCATTAGGAGTATCTCCTCTTCCTGAGTTTGCCAACCCATATTGAGGATTTTCCATGGTGATGGTGTTATTGGGAGGTGGCGTCGGCAGTGTAGACAACGCTGCCGGTAATCCTCTCGCAAATTCTGGTAAAGCTTGGCTCACATACTCTGCAATCATTTGCTTTACACGATCTTGTTCCACAGTTTGATCATTATTACCATTGTTGTTATTGGATCTTTCTGGGGATTGTTCCCTCGAACCACGTGGGGTTCCTGAAGGTGATGGAACTGGGGTTCCCCTTATTTGCTGGTTGTTGTCATTGGGATTTGACATAATTCAAAGGATATTACTTGGAAAGTAAACAAAGATTATCAGTTTCCCGGTAACGGAACCAATTTGTTTAACCAAAGAATTAGACC
>ML394791.1:0-47353 GCA_005239525.1 Nicotiana knightiana | reverse complement strand
GTTGTAGTTAATTAAATGGCCATCAATTAGCTGTGCCTATTTATTATGTATCTACTTGAGAGAAGTGCATATTTAGGTAGTTGTTTGAACAACATCACTCCCGGAGTATAGATGAAAGTCATAACCGAGGGTTTAGAGGTTGGATTAGAGATAACGATACCTCGGGTGCAATCTAAAGTGAACTGTAATGCAATCTAGCTAGCGTAACTTGAGAGAGTGCGTCTAGTAAATTATCATAATTACTTGAGAGAGATTTATGGTAGATAGAGTGTTCATGATTGATAGAAACAACTAATCAAGCTATATGAAGTATCCGAGAAGTAAATTCACCGACGGGGGAAACCATAACCTTAGATCTTTATTACAATTGTTTACACCTTAGCGTAGTTAATATTTAGTTTTAGTAATTTAAATAACATCAAGTGACAGTTAAGTATTCTAACAGCTTGCTTGATACGTAAATTCCTTGTGGGATCGACTCTGGGCATAATACCCCGGATTATATTTGCAACGCCCGCTTAGTCTTTTATAAGACATAGTTGAGCGTGATCACCGCCTAACCTCGAAGAAGTAGTGACGAGAGGTCGACGTGATACTTATTAGGGCCAGACATTGTGAAATGAATACAGGCTATTCAGTAATAGCAGTGATGAATAGTAATAACGAAATGAGCATCAAATAATAATCTTTAGTACCCTCACACCATCCCTTTCCATGGCACACAAGCTATTTAACCTTCTTTCTTTCATGAAATCAACAGTTACAATTACAGCGCTTCTCATAAATTACGAAACATATAACAGGCTATGAACGTACGGTCGTTACGACGTGAAAAGTAAATGTGCACTGCCGAGGGTCGAATGGTCTCTACCCCGCTCGCGAATCATTCATGCGACTCGGGTTCCCCTATAAATACATGATTAGCAAAAGATTCCAGATAATTTAGCAGGGAACATACTAACAGGATGAGAATTTAATAATGTCAACTTCAAAGCATAACTCCTTAGGCCTTCACATGTGAGATTCGAGGATATTAGACTAATTAATCCATATGCAAGATCACAGATACAACACATAAAGCATGCTTGTGAGTCCTAAACTACCCGACAAGGCATAATCGTAGCTACACACGGACTCTTGTCACTTCGTGCATGCGCAGCCCCCGCAAATAAGGACAAACCACCATTTATAATCACTTGTGGTGACAATTCCCTCTTACAAGGTTAGAAAGGAGACTCAACTCGCGTCGAACCTACTCCCCGGGTCAAGAATGAGCCCGAAACTCTGAACTCGTCACCGAAGGACTCGAAACTAATCAAATGTTACGTAAATAAATATCAAATTATACTCAAAGCATAGAATTATCCTACTATTTAGTCAAATTCATAATTCTTGAAGAAATCCCAAAATCCAACCCCGGGCTCGCATGCTCGGATTTCAAAAATTCTCGAAGGAAACACTCACCCATAACCTAAGGATCAATAATATATAATTTTTGTATGATTTCATAGCCAATTCATGGGAAATTCTCAAATTCTCGAAAGCCCTAGGTTACTACCCAATTCCTTAATTTTTCACTAATTAGATAGTTAAATTCAACTAGGCATTCATGCATTAACTAATCTTGGGGTAGAAGTTACTTACCTCTCAGTGGCTTGGTCGTGGGGCTCTTTTCAAAGCTCTTAAAATCGCCTATGGTGGAAGAAAATGGAGTGGGAATGAGATAATACCGCACTTAAAGACCTTTCTACCTACAGGGGTTTCCGCACCTGCGACTCGACGACCGCACCTGCAGTCCCGCACCTGCGAGAAATAGCTCGCACCTGCGTAAAATGGGACAAGGTCCTGGGCTCGCACCTGCGGGCTAGAGTCCGCTATTGCGGCGAATCATTCATGCGACTCGGGTTCCCCTATAAATACATGATTAGCAGGAGATTCTAGATAATTTAGCAGGGAACATACTAACATGATGAGAATTTAATAATGTTAACTTATAAGCATAACTCCTTAGGCCTTCACATGTGATATTCGAGGATATTAGACTACTTAATCCATATGCAAGATCACAAATACAACACATAAAGCATGCTTGTGAGTCCTAAACTACCCGACAAGGCATAATCGTAGCTACGCACGGACTCTTGTCACTTCGTGCATGAGCATCCCCTGCAAATAAGGACAAACCACCATTTATAATCACTTGTGGTGACAATTCCCTCTTACAAGGTTAGAAAGGAGATTCAACTCGCGTCGAACCTACTTCCCGGGTCAAGAATGCGCCTGAAACTCTGAACTCGTCACCGAAGGACTCGAAACTAATCAAATGTTACGTAAATAAATATCAAATTATACTCAAAGCATAGAATTCTCCTACTATTTAGTCAAATTCATAATTCTTGAAGAAATCCCAAAATCCAACCCCAGGCTCGCATGCTCGGATTTCAAAAATTCTCGAAGGAAACACTCACCCATAACTTAAGGATCATTAATATATGATTTTTGTATGATTTCATAGCAAATTCATGGGAAATTCTCAAATTCTCGAAAGCCCTAGGTTACTACCCAATTCCTTTATTTTTCACTAATTAGATAGTTAAATTCAACGAGGAATTCATGCATTAACTAATCTTGGGGTAGAAGTTACTTACCTCTCAGTGGCTGGGTCGTGGGGCTCTTTTCCAAGCTCTTAAAATCGCCTATGGTGGAAGAAAATGGAGTGGGAATGAGATAATACCGCACTTAAAGACCTTTCTGCCTACAGGGGTTTCCGCACCTGCGACTCGACGACCGCACCTGCGGAAAATGGGACAAGGGCCTGGGCTCGCACCTGCGGGCTAGAGCCCGCTCCTGCGGCGACGCACTTACGGGAAGGAGCCCGCACCTGCGAGAACTGGGAAACCCACCTGGGTCCTGCGAGGCTTGGACCACAGGAGCGGTCCCGCACCTGCGACTGGGCAACCGCACCTGCGGATCACACCAGAACAGGTGCACCAGCAGCTATTTCAACTTGTTTTTTGGCCTCCTGTAGTGTCCGGGAGGCACCTAGTCCCACCCGAGCCCCTGTCCCAATATACCAACAAGTCCCAAATCATAATACGGACTCGCTCGAGCCTTCGGAACATCTGCAACAGCGCTAAAACTCAAAATCAGACCTCAAAACCCCTAGAACCAAACTTAGGAAATTTAAGTTTTCTTGACTTCGCTAACAACGCGCCGAACTGACCTATACTACTCGGAATGACACCAAATTTTGTAGGCAAGTCATAAATTACATAACAGAACTATTCCCAGTCTCAGAATTCCGTTCGAACATTGATAAAACAAAAACACGTCCCAAACCACAATAGGAACTTAAGGAACTCTTATTTCAATATTGGGTGCCGTAACGCTCCCGGGTCATCCGAAACCCATTCCGAATACACCCAAGTCCGAAATCATCATACGAAGCTACCAGAACCGTTGAAACTCGATTCCCAGGTCGTTTATTAGAAATGTTGACCGAAGTCAAACTTGTCCTTAAAGGCCAACCTGAAGGAACTAAGTGTTCCAATATTGCTCTAAACACTTCTGAATCCCGGACCACCCTCCCCCGCAAGTCATAAATCACAATAAGCCACTATGGGAATTTTAATTTAGGGGAACGGGGTACGATAACGCAAAATGACCGGTCGGGTCATTACATTCTCCACCTCTTAAACAAACATTCGTCCTCGAACGGGTCTAGAATCATACCTGAAGTGCTGAATAAGTGTGGATATCTGCTCCGCATGTCCTCCTCGGATTCCCAGGTCACCTCCTCGATTGGTTGGCCCCTCCACTGGACCTTCACGGCAGAAACTCTTGGATCTCAACTGGTGATCATGCCTGTCAATAATAGCAACTGGCTCCTCCTCGTAGCCAACTTCTCATCCAACTGAATAGTGCTGAAATCAACCACATGAGAGAAGTCGGCGTGGTACCTCCAGAGCATGGATACATGAAAGACCGGATGAACTTCTGTTAAACTGGGAGGTAAAGCAAGCTCATAAGCAACCCCTCTAACTAGCCTCAATACTTCGAAAGGACCTATAAACATCGGGCTCAGCTTGCCCTTCTTCCCGAACCTCATAATACCCTTCATGGGCGAGATTTTCAACAGAACCTTATCTCCCTCCATAAATGACACATCATGCGCCTTCTGATCTGTGTAACTCTTATGTCTGGACTGTGCTGTGCGGGGCCTCACCTGAATCAACTTCACTTTTTCCAAAGCATCTCTCACCAGGTCAGTGCCATATAACTTAGCCTTGCCAGGATCAAACCACCCGATAGGAGAACGACATCGCCGACCATACAAAGCTGCAAATGGAGCCATCTCGATGCTGGAGTGATAACTGTTATAATAAGCAAACTCGGCTAAAGGCAAGAACTAGTCCCACTGACCTCCAAAGTCAATTACACATGCCCTGAGCATGTCCTCCAATATCTAAACTGTCCGCTCTGACTGACCATCAGTCTGAGGGTGAAATGATGTGCTAAGATCTATCTGGGTGCCCACCTCACTATGAAATGATCTCCAGAAATGCGAGGTAAACTGATGACCTCGATCTGATATAATGGACACCGGCACACTGTGCAACCGGACTATCTCCCGAATGCGCTCCCACTTCCACTCAGGAATAGGCATCTGCTGAAGTAGGCCTCCTGGCCTCTGGTGCTCATACTTAACCTACTGGAAGTTAAGACACCTAGTCACATACTCCACAATATCCCTCTTCATCCGCCTCTAACAGTAATGTTGCTTCAAATCACGATACATCTTCGTAGCACCAGGATGAACAGAATACCGAGAAATGTGTGCCTCCTCTAAAATCCTCTCTCTCAGGCCATCAATATTAGGAACACATAAACGGCCCTGAAGTCTCAGAACACCATCCTCGCCAATAGTAACCTCCTTGGCACCACCCTGTACCACTAACTCCCGAAGCTCTGCCAAGCACGGATCATCAAACTGCTGAGCCTTAATTTGATCCAATAACAAAGACTGAGCAACCATATGTGCTTGAACTCGACGAGGCTCTGAAAGGTCTACTCTCACTAGGTGATTAGCCAAGGACTGAATGTCCAGGGCTAGAGGTCTCTCCTCTGCTGCAATATAAGCCAAGCTACCCATACTCTCCGCATTCCTGCTCAAAGCATCCGCTACCACATTCGCCTTGCCCGGATGATATAGAATGGTGATGTCATAATCCTTCAGCAACTCAAGCCACCTGCGCTACCTCAAATTAAGATCCCTCTATTTGAACAAGTGTTGCAAGTTGCGGTTGTCTGTATAAACCTCACAGGGCACCCCATACAAGTAGTGCCTCCAAATCTTAAGAGCATGAACAATCGCTGCCAACTCCAAATCATGCACATGATAATTTTTCTCATGAACCTTCAGCTGGCACGAAGCATAAGCAATAACTCTCCCTTCATGCATCAACACACACCTCAAGTGAATGCGCAAAGCATCGCAATATACCGTATAAATCCCAGAACCGGAAGGCAATACTAGAACTGGTGCTGAGGTCAATGTTGTCTTGAGCTTCTGAAACCTCGCCTCACACTCGTCAGACCATCAGAACAGGGCATTCTTCTGAGTCAATCTACTCAATGGAGCTGCAATAGAAGAGAACCCCTCCACAAATCGGCAATAGTAGCCTGCTAGGCCCATAAAAGCTCCTGATCTCGGTAGCTGAAGTAAGACGTGACAAACTCTGAACTGCCTCAATCTTCTGAGGATCAACCTCCATACCCTCTCCGGATACCACATGCCCCAAGAATTCCACGGAATCCAACCAAAACTCACATTTGGAGAACTTAGCATATAGCTTTTGTTCTCGCAAAGTCTGGAGCACAACTCCCAAGCTGCTCGTGCTCCCCCAGGATACGTGACTAAATTAAAATGTCATCAATGAAGACAATGACAAAGGAATCAATATACAGCCTGAATACCCTGTTCATCAAGTCCATAAATGTTGTTAATGCATTAGTCAAGCCAAAGGACATCACCAGGAACTCATAATGGCCATATCTCGTACGAAAAGCCGTCTTCAGAACATCTGAGGCCCGAATCTTCAATTGATGATATCCCGATCCAAAATCAATCTTAGAAAACACCCGAGCACCCTGCAACTAGTCAAACAAATCATCCATGTGCGGCAAAGGATACTTGTTCTTAATGGAGACCTTGTTCAACTGGAGGTAATCAATATACATCTGCATGGACCCATCCTTCTTCTTCACGAATAGAACTGGATCACCCCACGGCGATGCACTCCTCAAGATGCTCCTTCAACTCCTTCAACTCCTTGGGATCCATACGGTACAGAGGAATAGATATAGGCTGGGTGCCTGGAGCTAAATCAATGCAGAAATCAATATCACGATCCAGAGGCATGCTTGGAAGGTCGAAAGGAAATACATCAGCAAACTCTCGAACCACTGGCACGTAATCAATCGTCGGAGTCTCGGCAGTGGTGTCCCACACATAAGCAAGATAGGCCAGACAACCCTTCTCGACCATATGTCGAGATTTCAGGAATTAAACAACCTGGCTGGCTGCACTAACTAAGGAACCTCTCCACTCCAGCCTAGGCGACTCGAGAATGGCTAAAGTAACTGTCTTGGCATGGCAATCTAGCACGACACGATAAGGAGATATCCAATCCATGACTAGAATAACCTCAAAATCAACCATGTCGAGCAACAATAGGTCCGCTCTGGTCTCGAATCCACATAATGTTATCATACAAGACCGCTAGATCCGGTCTACCACCACAGAATCTCCCACAGGAGTGGACAAAACATATAGGAGAACCCAAGGACTCACGAGGAGCATCTAGGAAATGAGCAAATAAGGCTGAAACATAGGAATATGTGGATCCAGGATCAAATAACATTGATGCCTCTCTACCACATACTGAAATAATACCTGTGATCACGGCGTCTGAGGCCACTGCATCTGATCTGGCAGGAATGCCATAAAATCTAGCTGGAGTACCAGAAGACTGAGCTCCACCAGAGTGAACCGGAGCTGCCTGACCTCCCCCTGACTGGCCTCCACCTCTAGGACGACCCCTACTGCCCAGGCTACAGGCCAGATAATAACACTTTATCATACCCCGGGTACACTGCCCGAGGGTGGGGTCCAGCTTGTAGCAGCAGCACCTAAGCCCAGACCAGCTGCGGACGGCGATCCGCAGAAGTTATTGGACAGATGGACTCGATTGCACCCTCTAGTTTTCGGGGGTGAGCGAGGCGAGGATGCCCAGGATTTCATTGACATGTGCAGGGACAGACTGCACAACATGAGGATACTAGAGTCCCATGGAGTGGACTTCGCTACTTTCCAGTTATAGGGCAGAGCTTGCAGATGGTGGCAGTCCTATATTCTCAGCAGGCCAGCAGATTCTCCTCATATCACTTGGGAACAGTTCACTCAGATGTTTCTAGACAGATATATCCCACCCTCTGAGAGGGAAGAGCTGCGGTATCAGTTTGAGCAGCTGGAACAGAGACAGCTATCAATGACAGACTATGAGGCTAGATTTTCAGAGTTATCTCGCCATTCACTCATGATACTACCTACCAATGCTGAGAGAATGTGGAGATTAGTAGCCGGGTTGCATCCAGGCATTAGTGCAAACATGGAACGACAAGCTATTTAACCTTCTTTCATTCATGAAATCAACAGTTACAATTACAGGGCTTCTCATAAATTACCAAACATATAAAAGGCTATGAACGTACGGTCGTTACGACGTGAAAATTAAATGTGCACTGCCGAGGGTCGAATGGCCCGAGCCATAGATGCATCTATCTGCCCCGCTCGCAAATCGAACATGCGACACGACTAATATAATACTAGGAATACCCCGCTCGCAAATCATTCATGCGACTCGGCTTCCCGTATAAATACATGATTAGTAGGAGATTCCAGATAATTTAGCAGGGAACATACTAACAGGGTGAGAATTTAATAATGTCAACTTCAAAGCATAACTCCTTAGGCCTTCACATGTGAGATTCGAGGATATTAGACTACTTAATCCATATGCAAGATCACAGATACAACACATAAAGCATGCTTGTGCGTCCTAAACTACCCGACAAGGAATAATAGTAGATACGCACGGACTCTCGTCACTTCATTCGTGCGCAGCCCCCGCAAATAAGGCCAAACCGCCATTTATAATCACCTATGGGGACAATTCCCTCTTACAAGGTTATAAAGGAGACTCACCTTGCGTCGAACCTACTCCTTGGGTAGAGAATGCACCCGAAACTCCGAACTCGTCACCCAAGGACTCAAAACTAATCAAACATTACGTAAATATATATCAAATTATACTCAAAGAGTGGAATTATCCTACTATTTAGTCAAATTCATCATTCTTGAAGAAATCTCAAAGTCCAACCCCGGGCCCGCATGCTCGTATTCCAAAAATTCTCCAAGGAAACACTCACCCATAACCTAATGATCATTGATATATGATTTTTGTATGATTTCATAGCCAATTCACGGGAAATTCTCAAATTCTCGAAAGCCCTAGGTTATTACCCAATTCCTTAATTTTTCACTAATTAGGTAGTTAAATTCAACTAGGAATTCATGCATTAACTAATCTTGGGGTACAATTTACTTACCTCTCAGTAGTGGGTCGTGGGGCTCTTTTCCAAGCTCTCAAAATTGCATATAATGGAAGAAAATGGAGTGGGAATGAGATAATCCCGCACTTAAAGACCTTTCTGCCTACAGAGGTTTCCGCACCTGCGACTCGACGACCGCACTTGCAGTCTCGCACCTGCGGAAAATGGGACAAGGGCCTGGGCTCGTACCTACGGGCTGGAGTCCGCTCCTGCGGCTCCGCACCTGCGAGGAAGGGCCCGCTCCTGCGGCTCCGCACCTGCGGGGAAGGGCCTGCTCCTGCGAGAATTGGCAGCCCACCTGGGGCGCACCTGTGAGGCTGGGACCGCAGGAGCAGTCTCGCACCTGCGACTGGGCAACCGCATCTGCGGTCAGACCAGATCAGGTGCACTAGCAACTGCTTCAGTTGTTTTTGGCCTCATTTGGTGCCTGAGAGGCACCTGGGCCCACCCGAGCCCCCGTCCAAATATACCAACAAGTTCCAAATCATAATACGGACTTACTCAAGCCTTCGGAACACCATCAACAATCCTAAAACTAAGAACCACACCTCAAAACCCCTAGAACTAAACTTAGGAACTTTAAGTTTTCTTGACTTCGCTAACAACGCGCCGAACTGACCTATACTACTCGTAATGACACCAATTTTTGCAGGCAAGTCATAAATGACATAACAGAAATATTCTCGATCTCAGAATTTTGTTCGGACCTCGATAACACAAAAACACGTCCCAAACCACAATAGGAACTTAAGGAACTCTTATTTCAATATTGGGCGCTGAAACGCTCCCGGGTCATCTAAACCCATTTCAAACATACGCCCAAGTCCAAAATCATCATACAAAGCTACCAGAACCGTCGAAACTCGATTCCGAGGTATTTTACTAGAAATGTTAACCGAAGTCAAACTTGGCCAAAAAGGCCAACCTTAAGGAACTAAGTGTTCCTATACTAGTCTAAACACTTCCGAACCCCGGACCACCCGCCCCCGCAAGTCATAAATCATAATAAGCCACTATGGGAAGTATCATTTAGCGGAACGGGGTCCGATAACGCAAAACGACCGGTCGGGTCGTTAGATCGGGGGCCTCGGGTGGATTCTGGGTGGTTAATGGATCAAAAATGGAATTTGGGGAATGGCTGAAGCAACTAATATCTGGTGCGATTGCACCTGCACAATAAGGGCCGTAGGTGCGAGTTCGCGGGTGCGAACCAATGGTAGCAGGTGCGGTGTTCGGAGAAGAGCTTGGGAGCGCAAATGCGAGGGTATGTCCACACCTGTGAAGGCGCAGATGCGGAAAGGAAGGCGCATGTGTGGATCCGTGCTAGGTAGGAGGAATGCGCAGATGCGAGGTTTTTGGCCGCACCTGCGAGATCACAGATGCGGCTGGTTGAACGCATGTGTGAAAATTGAGTTGGGCAGTGTGTTCTTTTAAAGCGAGGGTTTAGCTCATTTTCACCATATTTTTCTCCATGGGAGCCGATTTTGGAGAAACTTGGGAGTGCCATTTTTCATCACCAAGCAGGAGGTAAGTGGTTTATACTAATTTTGAGTTAAACACATGATTATATATGGAATGGAATATGGAAATTTGTATAGATTGTGGGGTTTTGGGTAAAAGACCTAGAATTTGGTATTTTGGATTGTAACCTCGAATTGGACATGAAATTGAGAATAAATTATATATTTGGGTTCGTAGAGTTAGGGGTGATCATTATCTTCAAAAAAAATCGGAATCCGGGCACGTGGGCCCGAGGATGATTTTATCAACTTTTCGATCGGGGTTAGGAATTGTTGTAAATTGGATTATAATGAGTGATTGAATATATATTAATAGGTTTGCATAAATATTAGCTAGTTTTGGGGCGTTGTGCATTGATGTGAGTCATCGGAAGGGTGTGGAATTCCGTTTATGGAACTTCGGAGCGAGTTAAGTCTCATTTCTAACCTTGTAAGAGGGAATTGTCCCCATAGGTGAAATAATTAATTATGTACTACTGTTTGTAGGGGGCTACGTTCACGAGGTGACAAAATTCCGTGCGTAGCTACTAAAATGCTTAAGTCCGGGTAGTCATACTTGTCGTACTTGTAACTTTATTGTCAATTTAAAATGTTTAAATCATATCGAACTTGGAAAATGAATTTTAAAGATTTAACATTATTTTCTTAACCGTTAAAGGAGAAATTTGTAAATTTACTGCGTAATTGTTTCATGATAGAGTCTTGATTGACTGTTTGAATGGGTGAATCTATGAGTACCTGCATCGCATGTATGATTTGCGAGTGGGTAACTCTTTATTTATATGTGACCGCTTCGCAAATATATTTCGCGAGCAGGGTGATCCTTTCCACTACTCTCACGGGAGAGGGTCGTTTGCCTCGGCAGGTTAATAGATGCATCTATGGTTCGCCCTGTTCGACCCTTCGGAAGTGTATATTTTGTTATCTTGTTGGATCAGGTCGTACGTCCTCGACATGATTTGCGCATGCTTGTATTGCTGCCTTGCAAATTTATGAGTAATGATATCTCTTCCTTGGCCTGAGATGAATTGTTAAATGATGAAATATGAACTCTTGGAAAATCTCTTATTATTAAAGGAATTGTCTACCTGCTTCCTGTTTATCGAGTTTGAAATTACCTTATAAAATTCATACTTGTGTACATTTTGGTACTTAAATATTTGGACCACTAGTAAGCGTCGAAGTCGACCTATCGTCACTACCTCTTCGAGGTTAGGCATGATACTTTCTGGGTACACGTTGTTTTTGTACTCATACTACACTTGTTGTGCATTTTGTTGCACAGGCACATATATGTCTAGTGGCCCAGTTTGGCGCAGCGGCATGGGTGATATGGAGACTTAGGTGAGCTGCACCTCTCGAGACGACCACAGTAAGCAGAGTTTCCTTCAAAGTATTGTATTGTACTTTCTCTACTGTACAATTCTATTTCGGACAAATTATTGTATTACATCTTATTTTCTATAAATTGCTCATGCACTTGTTACACCGGGTTCTGGGATGACTATGGGATTTATTCATTATTTGAATTTGTTAAAGACATTTTGTTTACTCAGTGGAAGTTTATTATTTTCTATTTAATGTAATGAAAATAAATGATTTCAAAACTACTAAAATGAGAATTTGATCAACTTCTTGGTGTTGGCTTGCCTGACAGTGTTGTCCGGCGCCATCACGACCTTTAACGGATTTTGGGTCATGACATATCTGAGCTAGCTCCTGCATCGACCTCTTTTCCCTTAACACCTGAAGCATCATCCATAGGATTTCTTCTCTTTTCTGTATCGGAATGTATTGATTATTTCAAAGATTTCTCAACTTGGGAAAATTCCAATGTTTCATTGCGTATTTTTGTTCTCCTCTCTGCAATTGTATTTGCTGTTGAACCTGAAAATTCCAGTTCCGCTTGATTGATTTGCAAAGAGAAAGAGGGCCCATCGAAATTGAGTGCTTTGGTGAGTATACCTCTGGTAACCCTCTTCTGGGATGTTGAATCAGCCATTGGAGAGGAAATCTCAAGTTTTTTGTTGAAAGCATAACAATGGTTATTATTTATAAAAAATTATTAGTGATAAACAAAAGAAACACAATACAAGAAAAAATCTAACAACTTAAATACTTACCACAACTATTTGGAGAAAAAAATAGAAAATTGATAGAGACAATGCATATGAAGAAGTAAAGAATCGTGGGGAAGAGAATGGTGATGTGAGTGAGAGAAATTGGAAGTAATAAGTCATGGTTTCTGAGAATGGGGAAGAGAATGGCGATGTGAGTGAGAGAAGTTTACATCAAATACAGTAATTATGTGAAAGAAAAATCTGAAAGAAGGAGAGAAAAAAAATAATACACAGTGTATTTAATGGCTTAAGGGTAAAAGGTAACCATAAATAGATATTTTGCTATAAAAATTAAAAGGTAGCTATAGAATATAATTTTTTAAAAGGATATTTATTTAAATAAATAAGGTGTTAACCTTTATTATAAGAGGTAAAATTTCCTTTTAAATAATTATAATAACAATCTATTGATGCGTTACAGATGCTGAAAACAGCACGCAAATTTAAATAGTCAAACAGGTCCCTAACGCAGCTACCCATTAAAGCTGAAATACGTGTAAAAATTGTGTGGGGTAGCCACTTTTTAAAGTGGTATTTACTTTTTATCCAGCATTTTTAATGCTGAGCAAAAGTAGCCACTAGTCTACTAAAATTAATATGAAAAGACGGTGTTACCCTTTCCTTCCCAAATGGATATACGCCGATGCATGCATTTCATTAATTACCTCAAAAGTTTTCCCCTGAAACATAAAGAATTGTATTCTCTGGTGTTCTCCCGGTACAAATCATTGCTATGTCGAAGCATGTTAGAAATGGGCCTCACTGGACTTTTTTCGGATATGACGTTTTATGGGAGCTTTCGTGAAGGTTTCAGATTCGTCTCTACTTTTTTGTTTAAAATTTGGTTGACATTGAAGATATTATGCTTCTGCCATTTCTCTTGTGCAGAATCGGTGTTCTGATTATTTTTCTTTTAAGTGGGTCTAGTGTAATAGGGTTTATTTGCTCTTAGCTCCTTGAATTTCTTTTTAGATCTAAACGTTGTGAAAATAAGAAAAAGAGTGATGAGTAAATAGGAAATGCAATTCCTTCCCAAAAGTTAAGGACATGTAGTCCTGAAGTACTCAAGTTAAGTTCAAAAGTTAAGGACATGTAGTCCTGAAGTCCTGAACTTAGAGTTCCAAGTTCAAAAGTTAAGGACATGTAGTCCTGAAGTCCTGAACTTAGAGTTATAAGTTCAAAAGTTAAGGACATGTAGTCCTGAAGTCATGAACTTAGAGTTACAAGTTCAAAAGTTAAGGACATGTAGTCCTGAAGTCCTGAAGTTAAGGACATGTAGTCCTGAAGTTAAGTTCAAAAGTTAAGAACATGTAGTCCTGAAGTCCTGAACTTAGATTTCCAAGTTCAAACGTTAAGGACTTGTAATCCTGAAGTCCTAAAGTTAGAGTTAAAAGTTCAAAGTTAAGGACATATAGTCCTGAAGTCCTGAAGTTAAGTTCAAAAGTTAAGAACATGTAGTCCTGAAGTCCTGAACTTAGAGTTCCAAGTTCAAAAGTTAAGGACATGTAGTCGTGAAGTCCTGAACTTAGAGTTACAAGTTCAAAATTGAAGGACATGTAGTCCTGAAGTTAAGTTCAAAAGTTAAGAACATGTAGTCCTGAAGTCCTGAACTTAGAGTTCCAAGTTCAAAAGTTAAGGACATGTAGTCGTGAAGTCCTGAACTTAGAGTTACAAGTTCAAAATTGAAGGACATGTAGTCCTGAAGTTAAGTTCAAAAGTTAAGGACATGAGCAGAAAGGTGTTTTCATCCGGGTAGTTAAAGTTTATTAAAGCAGTGGCTAAAGACTAAAGACATTTTAAACAGCAGCTTAAAAGTAAATACATGTGTTATTAGTGGCTAACCGTGCACTTCCTCCGAAATACGTTTACAGTAGCCATAATTTAGCCAGAGCCCTAACAGATTTTTGACCAAAGCCACTTTAAATCATCTTTAATGAAATCAAACTTCAGATTCAAATTCTAACAAGAATTTGCAACAAGTTTTAATAAAACACACATTCGAATCTAAAGTTCAAGAACCTATATTAAGCTTTCAATTCCCAAACCCACACTTCAAAACTTCTTCAATTGTGCACTAAGTTTATTTTTGTTCAGTTATCAGCTACCACATACCGAAATATAACTACGATTTTAGCTTTTTGCAATAGTGTAACAACCCGATCGGTTACTTTGAGAATTTTCATTTGATTCGGTGGTTTGAGGTCTGGAGTAGCTTCATATGACGTGTTATGACTTGCGTGTATGGTCAGCTTTCGTTTTTGCGTGATTCATTTGATCAAGTTTAACTTTTATGTATTTGTCCTCGGATCGGAGTTTTATGGTTCTGTTAGGTCAGAATGGTAATTTTGGACTTGGGTGTACGCCCGGATTTGCATTTGGATGCTTTTAGAAGGTTTTGACACTATTTGGCGAAAGTTCACAATTTGAAGGTTTGAAACGTTCATAGGTTTGACGTGGAGTAGAATTGAATATTGTCGGTTCTGGATTGTTATTACGAGAGTTGCAATAGGTTGATTATATTATTTGGGACTTGTATGCAAAATTTGAGGTGATTCCGAGTTGTTTAGACGTGTTCGGCGTAAGTTTGGAATTTGAAATTTGAAATAGTTCTTTAGGCTTAATTTGAGGTGCGAGTCGTGGTTTTAATGTTACTTTGTGGGATTTGAGGGCTCAATTAGGCATAATCGTGTGTTATATCACTAGCAAGACGAATATTCACAAGATTATCCTTCCTCTGATGCCTTGCATTTTATATTGTATTTCTTATTCATTTGATATCGGCACTTGATATTTTCCGAGCTATTGAGATAGGAAACGAGATCGAGAAGCTTATATCGTTAAAAGAAATTTTGAAATATTATGCTGGTTAGCTTTCATCCCACTATTATGTTGTATTTCATATCTGTTTAGAATTTAGCATACTTTTTTATTGGACCTCTAGTAAGTGTTAGTGTCGACCCCTCGTCACTACTTCTTCGAGGTTAGGTTAGATACTTACTGGGTACGTGTTGATTTACGTACTCATGCTACACTTTTGCACTAAATGTGCAGGATCTATCAAGTTCATTTGGTAGTCATCTGGGCACGTAGGCGCAGCTGCTGAGAAGACTTTATGGTGAGCTGCATTCCAGGATACGTATCACAGCCAACAGAGTCTCCATCGTACCATTTACTTTATCATGTCTTATTTACATTCCGGACAAATATTGTATTATTATTGTACTCCTTATTAAATACGCATGCACTTGCGACACCGGGTTTTGGGATGTTCTAGGATTTGTTTATGGTTTGCTTAACCTTGATATAATTTTACTTGTATATTATTTAAATTGTATTGCTCTACCACTTTAACGCATTTATATCTCCACCTACCAAGTTTCAAGAATTTAAAAAAAATAAAATGAATAACTAAGTTGTTAGTTCACCATTAGCTTGTCTAGCGGCGACGTTGGGCGCCATCACTACCTATAGTGGGTTTTGGGTCGTGACGTTTACGGCCATGCAGTTATTATGTTTTTTGTTGATATGCATATGGTTGTTGATTGTGATTATCATGGATCGGGATATTCCATGTGGACTGGTGTTTGGATTGGGTTATGCTTCGAGGCAGAGTTATGTTGAGATATGATCCTTTGGGTTTATTTTGTGAGTTTTGATTCTCATTTATGTGATGGGTTCATATAATTGTGCTTTGTGGCGATATCTGTAAAGCTTGTGGGACGGTTCTCTCATTTGAGTCTCTTTTTATCATTGGGTACATTCCAGTTGTTGCTTGTTTTGTGCACGAATTGCATGATATGTGGCTCTAGATGGTATTGGTGTGGCATGCCGTTGAGCAGCTTGTACTGGATGAGGTGAAGTTATTGGACCTGGAATGAGTACTATCAGATTTGATAAAGGTATGTTCGGAAGAATAACGTCACTAGTTGGCGAAAATTGGCAATTTGAAGATTTGAAAAGTTCATAGGTTTGACCAGGAGTTGAATTTAATGTTAACGGGTTCGTATTTTTATTCTGTTAATTGTAATAGATTCATTAATTCATTTGGGACTTGTGTGCAAAATTTGAAGTGATTCCGAATTAATTAGACGTGTTCGGCTTAATTTTGGAATTCAAACATTCGAAATAGCACATTAAGCTTAATTTAAGGTGCTTTTCATGGTTTTGATGTTACATTGTAAGATTTGAGGCCTCGAGTTGGTCCGTGTTATATTTTGGGACTTATTGGTATGTTTGGACAGGGTCCCGAGGGGTTCGGGTGTGTTTCATATTGATTTTGGACCTTTTTAGAGGTTGCATGAACTGCTGGTTTCTCTGATTTTTCTGGTGCTCTAGTTGAGCTTCTCCATCGCAGGAGTACAGGCGTGATCCGGATAAGTATTTATTCAGTTGGGTTCATTGTTCATCACATTCTCGAGATAGACATCACGTTCGCGGATAAGGGAATCTAGGCCGGAGAGACTTGTACTTCGTGTTCGCATATGAGATTCGATGTAACGACTCGGCCGGTCGTTCCGAGAGTTTAGCCCCGTTTCACCCGTTTCAGCTTCATTATGTTGTGTTAGATTGGTTGGCTCGGTTTTGGAGAAATTTTTGGAGAGAAATGAGACACTTAGTCTCTTAACTTGGTTCAATAGTGAAAAACTCAACCAGAAGTTGACTTATTGGTAAACGACCACGGAATGTGGATTTTATGGCTCGGATAGCTTCATTAGCTGATTTGGGGCTTAGGAGTGTGTTTGGAATGAAGTTTTGATGTCCGGAGTAGAATTAGGCGTGAATTGGCGAAAGTTAATTTTTGGCGATTTCCGGTCGGTAGTGGAAAATAGGCTATCGGGGTCGGAACGGAATTCCGGAAGTTGGAGCAGGTTCATAATATCATTTTGGATATGTGTGCAAAATTTCAGGTCAATCGAATGTGTTTTGGTTGGTTTCGGCATCATTGGTGAAATTTAGAAGTTTCAAAGTTCATAGGCTTAAATTTGATGTAATTTCGGTGTTTTTGCGTTGTTTTTGGTGTTTCGAAGGCTCGTCTAAGTTTGAAAAAGGTTATAAGTTGTGTTGGCATGTTTGGTTGAGGTCCCGAGGGTCTCGGGCGTGTTTTGACAGGTTAATGGATCAAGTTTGGATGTTGGAAAGTTTCAAATTTTGTTGGTGTTCTATTCTCGTGTCCTTCTATGTGATCGCGTGGGTAAGAATGCGATCGCATAGGCTAGTTGGGGTCAGCATGGGTTTTTATGCTATGCGATCGCATGGGTGGATGCCGCGATCGCGTAAGAGTGGGTCCTGTGTGCAGTGCGATTGCGTGGGTAAGGTCTGCGATCACATAGGGTGTTCTGAGGCGCGTGAGGGGGGATGAGTGTTTGAGCTATGCGAACGCTTGTGTTTGTTCGCGAACGCATAGAGTGGGCTGTTATGTGCATCGCGAACGCATCCCTGGAAATGCGATCGCACTGAGGAAATTAATTGCTGGGCAGAATGTTTTAAAGGCCATTTGTGCGAGATTAGCTCATTTTTCCTCCATTATTGAACGAGTTGGGAGCTCTTTGAGAGGGTTTGAAGAGGAAATCAAAGGGAATCACTTGGAGGTAAGTTTTTTAACTTCATAACTCGTTTCTCTGTCGTTTTCTAAGTAATTAACCGGAAATTTGTTGAATCTAAACCCAAAATTGGGGAGATTAGGTTCATGAGAATTTGAAGTTTCTTTCGATGATTTGAGTGGGCAATTATGGTCCGATTTTTGTGTTCTTGGTATGTACAGAATCGTGGGAGGACGAGGATTCTAGTGATGTAAATTTTATCGAATTCTGAGATGTGGGCTCAAGGCTCGGGTTTGGCCGGATTTCGAAAATTGTGTCTAAATTGATAATTTTTGATTGGGTTTTGTTACTTTAGCGTATATCGATGATGTTAATTTGGTTTTGGTTAGATTGGAGCAATCGGGAGCTGATTTGAGGGGCAAGAGCATCGCGGATTAGTATTGTGGCCCAGTAGAGGTAAGTAATGGCTATAAATCTTATCCTGAGGGTATGAAACACCAGACTTCGTATTTCTCACTGTTTTTAGAATGGCACACATGTCGGATGACGAGTATGTGGCATGCACTGATTTTTGGATTGGACTTGGTGCTCTCCGCAACAACTATTGAGTTGCACATTTTACTCTAAACCATATGTTAAATTGTGTTCTGAAACTATTAATATATTTGGGCTATAAGTCATATTAGGGGCCTCGTGCCGACTTGTTTAGACCCCTTGGGGGCTTTTTACTGCTATTTCCTCACTGTTGACTTATGATTTACACTCAGTCATGTTATGTTCAACTGATTTCGAAACTCAACCTTATTTACACTGTTTTGAGATATAAAATGATGCTTTTGGGTCGAGTACCCCGTTTTACTGATACGCCCGAGGGGATTTTGAGAGGTTCTGACCGAGTGAGGCCGAGGGCCTGATTGTGAGGATATGATACGCCAAAAGGTGGCGTGATATTACCGCTTGGGCTGAAGGAGCCCCTCCGGAGTCTATACACACCCCCAGTGAGCGCAGGTACCTACTGAGTGCGAGTGCCGAGTGACGAGTGATTGGGAGGCATGAGTGATTGTGAGGTATGCCCGAGGGGCTGATTATGAGTGATTGTGAGGTATTCCTGAGGGGCTGATTATGAGTGACTGTGAGGCATGCCCGAGGGGTAGGTTCTGATACATGTTTTTGCCCGAGGGGGGATACTTATGATTTTACCACTTTAACTCTGAACTTATAAAACATGTTTTGCCCGAGGGGCCTTTTCATGTCTTTTATCGTTTTTACACTAAAATTCTTGAAAGTTATGTTGAAACTATTGGCAAGTATATTTCCAAATGATTTTTACTGAAATTGGCTTTTAAGCGTGATGATTTAACGTATACATTGTTGGAAAGAAAGGTTGTGCTTATTGTGAAATGATTATTTGATTTATGTGTTTCTTACTGCTCTGACCTGATTTATTTTCATTACTACTGGGTTGGCGTACTCACATTACTCTCTGCACCTTGTGTGCAGATCCAGGTGTTAGGACAGAGTGAGCTGTGTATCTGTTCCAGAGATCTTCTCGGAGATTTTGCGAGGTAGCTGCACGCGTCCGCAGTCCTGCTCTCTCTCTCTCCTGCTTACTACTATAGAGTTTATTCTTTTCTTTTCAGTTGTATATTTTATGTAGATGCTCATGACCAGTGACTCGGGGATCTCCGGGGTTGTATTTAATATTCGGTATAGCTTTAGCTGTTTTAAAAATGTTTCAAAGAAATGTTTATGGGTTATCAGTTTAGTAAAGATGTAAATGGAAGCTTATTAATATTTGAGTGTAGTTTTGGTTGGCTTAGTTCCACGATAGGCGCCATCACGACTGGCTTAGTTTTGGGGTCGTGACAAGTTAATATCAGAGCGCTAGGTTACTAGGACTCACCGGTCATGAGCAGGTTTAGTAGAGTCTTGCGGATCAGTACGGAGACGTCTGTACTTATCTTCGAGACGCTGCAGAACCCTTAGGAAAACCTCACATTCTTGAATTCTTGTCGTACGAATCCTCTTGAATTCCTTCTATGTATTCGAACGCGCACGAGAGCGCTTGGTATCAGCTATGCATCGATGGCTTGTGACTTCCATGGATGAGATGTGATTTTGGCATGTTGGTAATGGGCCAGTCTGGAGGACTTGAGGCCGGATTCATTCTGTGGCTTGAGTGCTGAGATTTTGATTGTGTGAGTCGTGCATATGGGGACTTATATGTCCGTTTTTGTTCTTATTGATGAGAATTGGTACTACATGTCTACGTGGTGAGTGTGATTTGATAGTTGGCTGTGTTCAGATTGTTGATTGTGACAAAAGGGTTGGCTAGAAATGTGGCAAGAACTATTGAGTGTTTGATTTCTATCTCGGGTTGGTATATGGCTTCGACTTGTGGGTGTATTGGAAGACCTCTCATATTGTGTAGCTGTGGACTGAAGCGGATCTTTCTGTTGGGTAATGAGTTCCTGGTGATGTCTTTTGGACTGATCATTGCCCCAGTAGCGTTCATGTATTTGATTAACGGTGTATTCCAGCCATATTAGCACTCCTTGTTATTGTATTCGTTGAT
Organism: Nicotiana knightiana; assembly: GCA_005239525.1. Lineage (NCBI taxonomy): Eukaryota > Viridiplantae > Streptophyta > Magnoliopsida > Solanales > Solanaceae > Nicotiana > Nicotiana knightiana. The sequence goes on along the minus strand of ML394791.1, from coordinate 26,925 downwards.
GGCGTCCTGGCATATTCGCGTAGCTAAGAGTAGCATACTCAGTATTTGAGGATGGCATTATAAGGATTCATGGAGGAATGGCTCTATGCAAAGTTCTTCGAGTGTGAATTTTGACCCGGTTCAGTAGCACTCTTGGCACACGTGGTGTCCAGTGAGGGTATCCATGTGGTCAGACGTGTGTGGTAGAGCTTCCAGAAGATCAAGATTTCTTTGACCACCGCTCTAGTGTTAGTTCTGCCATTAGCTTCAGGTTCTTACAACGTATTGTGATGCATCGAGGGTAGGCATTGCTTGTGTTTATATGCAGAAGGGTGTAGTGATTGCGTGATAGTTATGGTCTTCAAAAGTGTATAGAGAGATAGCAGTTTGAGGCTAAGCGGGCAGGGGTATCTCCTGCGGTTGTCTTGGGATATGTGATCCTTATGTTATTCTGTAGTAAGTTCTCTTCTACCAGTAAATGATGTATATTGTAATTTGAGTTTATATCGCTTGTGGAAGTTGGCATGACTATTACCATGGTGAATGTGATATTTGCAGATGACTTGAGTTGTTAGACGGGTTGTGTTATTATGGGCATTGTGAGTTATTATTTGTCTTGATCGTTGGCTTTGATCAAAGTGGGTGAGTCTGTTAATGATAAGTTGATTACACGATTATGTGTTGTATTGGTTTCGGTTAGAGGTATATTGGTGAATCAGTTATGACCTGCAGATGTGGGGTCTGGGAATGACGCGAGTAATGGAAATTTCTTCGATATAGGTCGTAATGTACTCTATTGGGTAAATGGGTCCTATTGAATGATTTAGTGGAAATTGTAAAAAGGTGTAGTGTGTACAGTGTATGAATTTTCTTGTGGCTTCAAGTGAGTGGATTACTGTCACTCCCCAAAATCGAGGGACGAGACCGGCGCCTAACTAGGTGAACCAGGTGAATGTGAGATTTGCAGATGACTTCAACATGCCATATACACTTCAATTAATCCTTACCGATCTACACTTCAATTAATCATTACCAATCTACACTTCAATTAATTATTAAACCATCACATGAGTTTCACATAATTTCATTTACTCCAAGGGGTTGCACATTACTCAAATAGCCACAACATACACAATTTTGGCACAACTGGAGAAGTTACAATAGTAGAGCAATTAGGGGAAAATGGGGTGCTTTTGCACAAAACTGAACATAACATATAATTGCTTAGAGATGAAAATTCGCACGATCACTACTAGACTTATTCAAACAAATGGGGATATTTTTCTTTCATTTCATTTTCCGCTTCCCACGTGGCTTCCTCAACTTGCTTACTTCGCCACAACACTTTAACTGAAGCAATTTCTTTTTTCCTCAATCTACAAACTTGCCTATCAAGAATAGCAACCAGAACCTCTTCATATGATAATTCTTTATTAAGCTCAATAGTCTCAACTGGTATGATGGCTGATGGATCTCCAACCACTTTCTTCAACATAGACACATGGAACACCGGGTGCACTAATGACATTTCATGGGGCAATTCCAACTGATAGGCCACCTGTCTTATCCTTTGAGTTATCCGATACGGTCCGACATACCTAGGGCTCAATTTTCCTTTCTTCCCAAACCGCATTACTCCCTTCATGGGAGACACCTTCAAGCATACCCAATCATCTACTTGGAATTCCAAATCTCTACAACGAACGTCCGCATAGGATTTCTGACGACTCTGAGCAGTTTTCATCCTCTTCTGAATGACTCTAACTTTTTCCATAGCTTGGTGCACAATGTCTGGTCCTAACAATTCCGCCTCGCCAACCTCAAAACCATCCAATCGGAGACCTACACCTCCTTCCGTACAATGCCTCAAATGGGGCCATCTGAATACTAGCATGGAAACTGTTATTGTAAGAAAATTCTATAAGAGGTAAGTGTTCATCCCGGCTACCCTTGAAATCTAATACACAAGCCCGCAACATATCTTCAAGCGTCTGAATAGTCCGCTCTGCATGCCGATCAGTTTATTGATGGAATGTTGTGCTAAGATTTACCTGAGTACCCAAACCTTGCTGAAATGTTTTCCAAAATTTAGCTGTGAACTGGGCCCCTCGATACGAGATAATAGAAACTAGAGTTCCATGGAGTCTGACTATTTCATTGATATACAATTGAGTGTACTGTTCTGCAGTATCGGTGGACTTGACTGGCAAGAAATGCGCCGACTTCATGAGTCGATCCACTAACACCCAAATTGATTCAAACTTTCGCTGAGTGCGGGGTAACCCTACCAAAAATTCCATATTGATCATCTCCCATTTCCACATCAGTTTTCCATAAGCAGCGTCAACCCACAGAGCCTCTGATGCTCCGCCTTCACTTGCTGACAATTTGAACACTTAGCCACAAAGTCCGCCACACCCCTCTTCATACCATTCCACCAATAAATTTCCTTGAGATCGTGATACATTTTCGTAGAACCTGGGTGTACGGAATACCTAGAATTATAATCCCCTGTCATTAGCCTTTCCCGGAGATCATCCACATCTGGAACACATAACCTCTTTTGACACCGCAGGACACTATCATCATTGCCGAGTGAGAATGCTGAAGTCTTGTGATTCAAAATTGCTTCCCTCAATTGTGCCATAGCCGGATCCCTGAATTTCTTTCCCTTGACTTCTGCTACAAGCGAAGACTCCGCTCCATTACGCACCACGACATTCCCTTCATCTGAGGCCGAAAGACAGACCCCCAAACTAGCCAACTGATAAACTTCCCGAGCCAAAAGCCTCTGAACGGCTTCCAAATGTGCCAAGCTACCCATGGATTTTTGACTAAGAGTGTCGGCTACCATATTCTCCTTCCCTGGATGGTACAAAATATTCATATCATAGTCTTTGAGAAATTCTAACCACCTCCCCATCCTTAATTTCAACTCCTTCTGCTTGAATAAATAGTGAAGACTCTTGTTGTTATTGAACACGTCCACATGGACCCCATAAAGATAATGCCGCAAAATTTTTAATGCAAACACAACCGCCGCGAGCTCCAAATCATGCGTTAGATAATTCTTCTCGTGATTCTTGAGCTGTTTTGAAGCATATGCTATTACCTTCCCGCACTGCATCAACACACACCCCAAACCAACCCTTGAAGCATCACAATAAACCACAAACCCCTCTGATCCTTCTGGCAAGGTCAACACTGGTGCCGAAGTCAATCTTAATTTCAATTCCTGAAAACTCTTTTCACAAGCATCGGACTACTGGAACTTAACAGCCTGCTACGTCAGTTTAGTCAATGGGGAGGCGAGGGTAGAGAATCCCTCCACGAACCTCCGATAATACCCAGCTAGACCCAAAAAACTGTGAATATCTTTCGAGGTCGTTGGCGTAGGCCAATCCTTCACCGCTGCAATCATTTGGGGATCAACCCGAATCCCCTCCCTGGAAACAACATGTCCCAAAAAGGTGACTGATTCTATCCAAAACTCACATTTTGAAAATTTTGCATACAATTGGTGCTGATGAAAAGTCTGCAGAACTGCCCTGAGGTGATTAGCATGATCCTTTTGACTCCACGAATAAACAAGAATATCGTCAATGAAGACAATAACAAAGGAGTCGAGAAACGGTTTGAAAACCCGATTCATAAGATCAATAAAAGCTGCTGGGGTGTTGGTTATCCCAAAAGACATTACCAGAAATTCAAAGTGCCCATATCGAGTCCTGAAGGCAGTCTTAGGAATATCCTATTCCCTGATTTTTAACTGGTGATACTCGGACCGCAAATCAATCTTTGAGAAGAACTTAGCACCTTGCAACTGGTCGAACAAATCATCTATCCGAGGCAATGGGTATTTGTTTTTTATGGTGACCTTGTTGAGTTGACGATAATCAATCCACATTCGAAGCGATCCATCCTTCTTTATGACAAAAAGAACCGGTGCATCCCAAGGCGACACACTTGGCCGAATGAAAACTTTTTGTAATAGATCTTTCAATTGTTCTTTTAACTCTCTTAATTCTGCTGGCGCCATTCGGTAAGGTGGAATAGATATTGGTTGCGTATCTGGCAATACATCAATCCCGAAATCGATCTCCCCATCTAGTGGAATCCGAGGAAGCTTGTCCGGAAACACTTCAAGAAATTCATTCACAATAGGCAGAGATTCGGGAGCAGGCACCTCTGAAGTGGTGTCCGCAACCCGGACCAAATGGTAGATGTACCCTTTTCTGATCATCTTTGAGGCTTTAAAGTAGGAAATAAATCTACCTCTTGGCACAACATTATTTCCCTCCCACTGGATAATTGATTCATTAGGAAACTCAAGCCTCATAATCCTGGTTCGGCAGTCGAGTATAGCAACGCACGAATAGAACCAATCCATTCCCATAATTACATCAAAATCTACCATTTCTAGCTCAATAAGATCGGTCGTGGTATCCCGACCACGCACCGTGACAACACAATTCCTGTAGACTCGCACGGCCGTAATGGAATCACCAACCGGAGTCGACACAGAGAACGGCTCGTGAAGCTGTTCGGGTTCTATCCCAAAACTTGAAGCAATAAATGGAGTAACATATGATAAAGTAGACCCGGGATCAATAAAAGCATAAAAATCATGTGACTGAACAGTCATAATACCTGTGGCAACATCTGGGGAAGCCTCGGCGCTCTAGCAACCACTCAAAGCATAAAACCGGATGGGTCCCCCTTGAACCCGCACTCTACCCCTAGCTGCTCTGCACCCTACTAGTGCTGGAGGGTGTGCTGAAGATGTAGCAGCTGAAGAGCTGGATGGCTGAGCAGCACCTCTACCTGTGCCCTGACTGGGCGCACGAAAATATCGTTGAACATGGCCCCTCACTCCGCATTTATATCATACCGGAATATCCAAGTAACAAGGCTCAGTATGAAATCTCCCACACTTAAGGCATGGGACCCTCCGTTGTTGCTGGAACCTCCCACCAGGACGACCCGACTGATGGAACCTCCTGTTGTCTGGATCTGGTCCAAAGCAACCTCCCCACTGATAACTGTGCCCTGATGGCGGGGCACTGGCTGAGGACTGAGCATTGGACTGGGATGGCCCTGATGACCCTCTCCCAAGGACTTATCTCCCTCCTCCAACTGAACTCCCAAGGTTGCCCGCTGACCGGGCCCTATTGCTACTCTCCCTCTCCATTATTATCTTCAACTTTCGAGCCTCTGTGGCGTGGCCGAATCCCACGATCTTCCCATAATTCATATCTGAATGCAAGGCAGTTGTAGCAGCTTCATTAATAATCAAGGGACCAAGGCCCTGAACAAACTGTCAAACTCTGGCCTTCATAGTCGACATCATGTGGATGGAATATTTGAACAAGCGCACAAACTCCATATGATACTCCCACACACTCATGTTGCCCTGCCTCAAAATCTATAGCACGGGCTGCCATAATCTCGGCACGCAAGAAATGATCCATAAAGGCATCCACAAACTCCTCCCACCTCGCCGGAGGGCTCCCCTCTCCACGGGAACTCTCCCACATTTCAAACCACAAATATGTTGCTCCCTTCAGACGATAGGAAGCCAACTAAACCCCCTCTGTCTCAGTAGCCCTCATAACTCAGAGGGTCTTGGACATATCATCAATAAACTCCGGAGTGTCGGCCCATGGGTCGGTGCCTGTGAACTCTAGAGGGGCTAACCGCAGAAACTGGTTGACCCTCGAACCCAAAGAATCCCCTTGCTTGCTAGAGGATACAGGGGCAGCATGTGATCTTTGGGCCTAGAAAGCCACCAGCTGAGTCAACATCTGAATAGCTCCCCTGAGGTCCCCATCAGAAATACCGGGACCGGAAGCTGGGACTGAAGAAGGATCAGGAACATCAGCGGGAGGGACTGTAGCACCCTCGCTGGAGCAGGAATAGGAATATCCTGGCCTGGGATGGAAGAGTCAGGCAGATTCAAGGTCGGGGAATCATTCTCACCCGCACCATCAGATAAAGAATTCACGGCCTCTCCTGGGATGTCATTGGCCTCTAGGCCGAGTCGACCTCTCTTCTTGGGTTCCATTTACTGAAAATTAGAACAATGCACGAGTTAGGGATAGGCTACCTCACCTTCCACCTTATCGCACCATATAGAATAGCAATAAAAGGGTACTTTCCTAAATGTCCATGCATCCCCCTAATAATAGATGTGGTCGACAACACACCGATAAGAAGGGCTCTACTAGACACGGCTCCAAGACATCCTAGGACACTTTTAAAACCTTAGGCTTTGATACCAAATTTGTCACGCCCCAAAACCGAGGGACGAGACCGGCGCCTAACCAGGTGAACCCAGTCAAGCGGACCTAGATTGCCTTTCCTACCTAACGCGTTCCCCCGTATATACAATGCACCATATTCCATATGAAATAACAACTTAAGATTTAAGCGTGGATTTACAAACTTAAGTTCATTTCTCTTTTAGCGTTTCAACAGTTGATTCCCAAAAACATACACAATACATATATAACTTTCCAATACGGACCACGATTCCTAATACGACAGTTACTACCCAAAATACATATATACACCAACATCATGTCTACGGAGCCTCTACAAATACTAGGAGTTTATACAATACTTACCGGCAACAAGGCCCCGGCTATACCTTAAAATACATAACAGACTCAAAAGAGATGGCATGAATTACACACGGTCCCGGGAGGAAGTGGGGCTCACCAGTACTGCTGAAAGATGAGGAAGAGGCACCACTAACGGCGAGCTGAGCTACCTGTTATGGACCCACCTACATCCATATAAAAAATGTAGCACCCCCGGCAAAAGTGACGTTAATACTGTGGAATAGTACTAGTATGTATGAGCAAACTTTACTCAAAGTAAAATCAAGAGATGCACAGAAGAAAGCAGTTAAAGGAACCAACACATAGTGCATAGTGATATAGAAACAAATACAATTGAGAGCCTCACAGATTCTTATTTCAAGACAATCACATTTCAGCTTTATTACATTCTGTTGCGGCATGCAACCCGATCCTACCGTACAGTTTACACTCCACCCTTGTTACTTCTCCACCCTTATTACTTATGTTGTCGCGTGCAACCCAATCCCACCGTACAATTTACACTCCACCCTTGTTACCTCTCCACCCTTACTACTTCGTGTTGCGGCGTGCAACCCGATCCCACCGGACCATCACATTTCATGGCAAACAATAACAGTCCATAATTCAATCACAGGGTTTCATATCATCAAGAGTACACTTTCATAACACCCAACCAATCATGTGTTCACAATAGTCTTTATCATCCATTAATTCAACCACAAAGATGCTCATCGACAAGAATATAAATTCATTACAACCAACAATTCATATGAAGTTAAGCCACAATAAACCTTGCCAACAATGAGTCATATACGATATTTCCATGGTCATTTAGTTCAATTAGATCAATTCACAACTCCCTTTCATCACTTGTTATACAGCCCTTATCACTTAGATACATTTACACATTTGAGTTTGTTACCATTCTTTCATACCAACATACTCAAGCATTTAAGGAACCGGACACTTAGTCACCTTTCAAATTTTAAATAATCCCGATAGTCGACTAAGAAAAATCAGAGAATGAAATCTCACACCTCAACACAACCGGACAATCAATTCACATATACTCAGCAAGAACTCATACCGAATGTTCATACACCAACAAGGTGACTTTACGAAGATTAAAGTTAGCCATACAAACCTCGAGTCATCCCCTTTTGAATTTCTATCACAATTCACTGGACCGTCTAGCACCGTCAATCTATTCCACAATATGACATATTTCACTTAGAATTAGGAATCTTGTACTCAATTAAGCATTGTATAAAACACTATGTGACCCCTTAGACAACTAACCCCCTTCTTGAGAATAATTACCCAAACTTATTTTTCCCTTTACTAGATTACGGAGTTAAACTCACATGCATGCAAGATTTCACTTTTTATTTTCAAGAACCAACCTATGTGTGTTTTATTCTTACCCGAAATCTGAGAAATTGGGGAAATAGGGTGAAGACTTACCTCATTGGATGAAGAAGATGACAATAACTCGATAATTTCCGGGCTTGAGTGATTTTGCAAAATCAAATTGGATGATGTTGAAACCTTCTCTCTCAAGAACTCTCTTTTTCTCTCTTTATTTTTTGTCAGAACATTGTTAAAAATGAAGGGAATGAGTTTTTTATAAAACAGGGGGTCGGGTTTTAAATTTAGAAAATAAGAGCCCCTCGACACAGAGATGTGGTCAGGAATGCGATGCTATGCGGTCCGCATTCCTGTCGCATAGTTAGCCTTCAAATGGGCCAAAATAGGAAGCACACTGCCCAGGTATGCGACCACTACGCGGTCTGCATACCTGTTATGCGATCGCATAGTGCGTCACATAACCTCCCTCGCAAAAACCATGGGGTAAGAATATGACAACTATGCGGCCCACATTCGTGAAATGCGATCGCATTCTAGGCTGCATTTCTGTCCTCAAAATGGATAGAAAATAGTCCAGGTATGCGACCACTATGTGGTCCGCATACCTGTTATGCGATCGCATAGTGCGTCGCATAACAGGCAATTTCTGGAAAATTTAATCTTTCAAGTTCTGGGATACTTTTTACTCAAAATAGGACCGTTTTAAGAATTTCTACAGTTATAACAGCACAGGTACCTATTCGGACATTATTTTAGACATAGAAATTTTACGGGTCTTTACAATTACTTTCCTAGTATGTTAGTGTGTGAACAGGTCAGGCCGATTCTGTCTAATTGTTCGGTGTAATTGAGATTTATGTTGGAGGGTGTCAGGACTTGTATCATTTCTACATCATCATGGGTTCTACATATCAGTATCAGGAAGGTGAAGGTAATGACTTTAGATTTGCAAGAAGTCTCTTCAGGGTAAGTATTTTGAATGTGGTACTTTTGGGGATATTTGAGAGAGTATTCGACGTCTTATGAGCCTTAGACAGAATGGTTTTATGTTTGAGTCGCGTGTGGTGAGTCTGGGTTGAGAATTGCGTTATTACGGCAGGGAAAGTATTAATTTAAAGGTAAGTCAGAAGAAACTTGGGTAAATAGGGCAACTTGATAGTAGGTCGGATCGGCATGGTAAGGGTTACGATTAGTTCTTTGGGTGTTCATGAGGTGACGAGTTTTTACGGGTGTTTCTTAGCGATGCTCTTGGATTTTTGGTGGCATGCGTAGCTTGGTTGAGTTAAAAGGATTCAGTCCTGATGGTTTGGTGTTGCGCAAATGGGATTTCGGATAGTTCATGATGGTTTCTACCATGGTTAAGGGTGCATATTTTCTTCGGGCGTGAGGTGCGGGTGATGTGTAGTGATTTTGCTTCTAAATGGGATCAAATAGAAGTTCTTGGATAGTTGGGTACGTAGTTGCTTGTGGCTCGGAAGGGATCATGAAGTTCCCATAATTGCCCTGGGATGGCATGGCATATGCAGTATGTGGGTAGAGTTGAGATTTGCATATGTGAGGTCACGGTTCAGTTCTGGAAGGAAGGTCAAAACAAATTTCTTAGACAACATCGGCAGTTTCAGATGACTTGGTAGATGATATCACTATTGGGTGGCTGACCAGGGTATACATTTCAGAAAGGGCAATGTGTGGAGATTAGGGTGCTTCATTGGTATTGCGACGCTCTCTTGTTGGATCGACTGTTGATATTCAAGGTTGCTTGGTTACATAGAAGAATTATAGGGGTATCCCTCGTGGAATGATTGAGTATTTGGGATGTGTCATGTATTCGAGCGATGGAGTTGAGATCAGATATAGTAATCCGAGCGCTTCATGGACTTCGAGACTGACAGTTCTCATAAACAGGTTATTTTCTGGTAGCGAACTGTGAAGATACGAGAGAGCTAGTCGGATGTTAGTATGTACCATGATTCCGTCATTGTGAACTTTTCGGTAAGTTATCTATCTGTTGTGGGTGACCAGAGTTAATTTAGGGTTATTGGTAGGCTAATATGGGTGTGTGTTCTGCACCTGGTCGGAATTGCTGGCTCTGAATTTCTATTATTGAGGGATGTACAATTCGATTATGATTGAGTTTATTCATGTTCTGGAGTGATCTATGAGTTACCCTTCGGTGTTGCGAGAAGTGGTGATTATTGGTTATATGCACATATGGTGCGTTTCTAATTGGGATTTATAGCTAGATTTGAGTAAGGTAAGTAATTGGGTGTTGTGAGATTGAGACGTGTTGGTTATATACCTTCTAATTCATGTGGTATGGTATCGTCCGGTTTCCCAGCGGTTATGGCAATGCACTTTGAGTACTTGATGTCGAAATTTGAAATGGTTATTGATTTTTGGAAAGGTGCCTTGAAATATTTCAAGTGGACCAGCGTTTGGACGAGATCTCGCAGTGTAGCGGAGTTATGTAGAAGTATGACCTTTGGTATTGGAATTCGTGTGTTTTGATTTTACGGTGTGTGCCAGTATTTTAGCATGATGTTGTGATGGTAATTGTTAATGGCAGGATAGTCCTCTCGTGTGAATATTTCATATAATTTGATTACGTTGGGATATTGCTATTGAGTGCACGAGTTGCACAGGTTATGGTTCTGAATTGTATGGATGTGTCATGTCATCATAGTGGTCGTGTTGGATGAGAGGAGGTCATTGGGCCTAGAATGAATATTGTCAGAATTGTTTAGTTGGAAGGATAAATGTCGGGAGTCGGCTTAGAAATCTGCTATATTCCTGTTTGGGAAGGGGGAGCTTCATATCTAACTGATCGGACGAATGGTTGTTAGTTTCTACGTGTTTCATTCCGCATCGGCAGTATGTGAAAGTGTTAGAGCGAGGCATTTCTTGATAAGAGGTTATGTACCGGCATTGGGTTGTTCTGAGCAGTTATTGTGGTTAGGAGTTTAGGAGTTATCACTCTAGGTGTTTGAGTCATGCGGTGTATTATGTGATTTCATCTGGGGTGAGTATATGGCTCGATTCAGCATGTTCAGTTTATAGTTATGGAATTTTGATCTTGTATATTATTTCAGAAGTGGGAATTTGGTTCTAAGGTTTACGGGTCAGGATTGGATTTTGAAATTTCAACGGTGTTGTGCTATTGGACCTATATGGGATAGGGTGACGTGGGATCGCCCCCGGGTATGTGCATGGTAGGCTACGTGGCAGCTTGATGGTGTTGGAGAACAACTATTGGCACGTTCGAGGATGAACTTATGTTTAAGTGGGGGAGGATGTCACGACCCGGTCGGTCGTTCCGAGAGTTTATCCCCGTTTCCCCCATTTCAGCTTCATTATGTTGTGTTAGATTGGTCAGCTCGGGTTCGGAGCAATTTTTGGAGAGAAATGAGATACTTAGTCTCTTAACTTGGTTCAATAGTGGAAAAGTCAATCGGAAGTTGACTTATTGGTAAACAACCTCGGAATGTGGTTTTATGGCTCGGATAGCTTCGTTAGGTTATTTGGGACTTAGAAGTGTGTTCGGAATGAAGTTTTGATGTCCGTAGTAGAATTATGCTTGAATTGGCAAAAGTTAGTTTTTAGCAATTTTCGGTCGGAAGTGGAAAATAGGCTAACGGGGTCAGAATGGAATTATGTAAGTTGCAGCAACTTCGTAATGTCATTTTGGATATCTGTACAAAATTTCAGGTCAATCGGATGTGTTTTGGTTGGTTTTGGCATCATTCGCGAAATTTAGAAGTTCATAGGCTTGAAATGCGATCGCACTAAGGAAATTAATTGTTGGGCAGAATATTTTAAAGGCCATTTGTGCGAGATTAGCTCATTTTTCCTCCATTACTGAACGAGTTGGGAGCTCTTTGAGAGGGTTTGAAGAGTAAATCGAAGGGAATCCCTTGGAGGTAAGGTTTTCAACTTCATAACTCGTTTCTATGTCGTTTTCTAAGTAATTAACCGAAAATTTGTTGAATCTAAACCCAAAATTGGGGAGATTAGGTGCATGAGAATTTGAAGTATTTTTTGATGATTTGAGTGGGCAATTGTTGTCCGATTTTGGTGTTCTTGGTATGTATAGAATCCTGGGAGGACGAGGATTCTAGTGATGTAAATTTTATCGAATTCTGAGACGTGGGCCCGGAGCTCGGGTTTGGCTGAATTTCGAGAATTGTATCTAAATTGATAGTTTTCGATTGGGTTTTGTTCCTTTAGCGTATATTGATGATGTTAATATGGTTTTGGTTAGATTCGGAGAAATCGAGAGCCGATTTGAGGGGCAAGAGCATCGCGGATTAGTATTGTGGCAGGGTAAAGGTAAGTAATGGCTATAAATCTTGTTCTGAGGGTATGAAACCCCGTACTTCGTATTTCTCACTGTTTCTAGAATGGTGCACATGTAGGATGACGAGTATGTGGCGTGCAATGATTTTTGGACTAGACTTGGTCCTCTCCGCGACAACTATTGAGTTGCGTATTTTACTCTAAACCATATGTTAAATTTTGTTCTGAAACTGTCACGACCCCAAATCCTAAACCGGTCGTGATGGCGCCTATCGTGGAACTAGGCTAGCCCATAATCACGTAATTATAGTTTCTTTCCAAAATCCCAACCATTAACAAACATTTCATAAAGTGTATGGAATTACTGAATTCATTAGGCAAAATAAACAGTTAACAGTCTAAACCATACCCAAAACCCGAAGTCAACATGTCATGAGCATCTAAGAAATAGGCCAAAAGATATACTATTATAATACAAAACCTTCGAACGAATAGCTAGATACAACATAAGAAGGGAAAACAAAGATGTTGTGGACGCTGAACAGCTACCTCTATATCCCGAACTCCGTCTTCGCACGGAATAGATGGCTAACGGTCAGTATCAGCACCTGCATCTGGACACAGGGGTGCAGGGAGTAATGTGAGTACGCCAACTCAGTAGGAATGAAAATAAATCAAGTCTATGCGGCAAGAAACACATAAATATCATCAGTTCACAATATGCACAACCCTTCTTTCCAACAGTATATACATAGATATATGAAATCGACATGCTTTAAAAGCCAACTTCAGTAAAATCCTTTGAATAATGTGTTTTCCAACAATTTCCGAAATAAAAATAATCGAAGGATTTAGTATAAAGTGAAATAAATCATAAGTAGCCCCTCGTGAAAAAACATGAACAATAAATCTCCCCTCAAGCAGAACATCACTCAGTACCTCACAGCCACTCAGTATCATCTCCTCGGGCAACCTCGTTGTCACTCATGCCTCCCAATCACTCATCACTCATCACTCGGCACTCGAAACTCAGCACTCAGTAGGTACCTGCGCTCACTAGGGGTGTGTACAGACTCTCGAGGGGCTCCTTCAGCCCAAGCGCTAATATCAATCCACCTCGTGGCATATCATATCCTCACAAGTGAGTCCCTCGTCCTCACTCAGTCAGAACCTCTCAAAAGCCCCTCGGACGTATCAGTAAAACGGGGTACTCGACCCAAAACATCATTTTATATCTTAAAATAGTGTAAACAAGGCTGAGTTTCGAAAACAGTTAAGCACCATATGATTGAGTGTAAATCATAAATCAACAGTGAGGAATTAGCAGTAAAAAGCCCCCAACGGGTCTAAACAAGTCGGCACGAGGCCCCAAACATGGCTTATAGCCCACATATAGCAATAGCTTTTAGAACACAATTTAGAGTGTGATTTAGAGTAAAATACGCAACTCAATAGTTGTCGTGGAGAGTACCAAGTCCAATCCAAAAATCAGTGTGTGTCGCATACTTGTCATTCAATATGTGCACCATTCTAAAAATGGTGAGAAATATGGAGTTCGGGGTTTCATACCCTCAGGACAAGATTTATAGCCATTACTTACCTCTACCGGGCCACAATACTAATCCGCGATGCTCTTTCCCCTCAAATTGGCTCGTGATTGCTCTGAATCTAATCAAAACCAGATTAACATCATCAATATACGCTAAAGGAACACAACCCAATCGAAAACTATCAATTTAGACAAAAATCTCGAAATTCGGCAAAACCCGAGCCCCGGGCCCATGTCTCGGAATCGATAAAATTTACATCAATAGAATCCTCGTCCTCCCACGATTCTATACATACCAAGAACACTAAAATCGAACCATAATTTCCCATTAAAATAATCAAAAGAAAATTCCAAATTCCATGCACGTTTCTTCCCCAAATTTGGGTTTAATTTCAACAAATTTTCCGGTTAAATTGCTTAGAAAACGACATAGAAACGAGCTATAAAGTTGAAAACCTTACCTCCAAGTGATTCCCTTGATTTCCTCTTCAAACCCTCTCAAAAGAGCTCCCAACTCGTTCAATGATGGAGGAAAGTGGTGAAAATTTCGCAACAATGGGCTTTAAAACATTCTGCCCAGCACTTAAAATCCCTTCAGTGCGATCGCGACTCTAGCCACGCGATCGCGATGCACACCCCAGACCACTCTAAGCGTCGCACGCCAACACACGCGATCGCATAGAACAAAATACCATCCCACACACGCGCCTCAGAACCTCTATGTGGTCGCAACATAGCCCACGCGATCGCACTGCTTCACCTGCTCAACGTATGTGATCGCAATCCAACCACGTGATCGCATAGAACAAAATGCCTGCCCCACTCTTATACTCTACGCGATCGCGGATGAATCCACGCGATCGCAGTGAAGGAATCACTGCTGCTAAAACACCAGAAAACAACAGTCTTCTTAAGAGCAAAAAGTGCCCGTTTGAGCATCCGAAATACACCCGAGGTCCCCGGGACCTCAACCAATCCTACCAACACACCCCATAACATCATTCAAACTTATTCGAGGCTTCAAAACACCAAAAACAACACGAAAACACCAAAATAACATCAAATTCAAGCCTATGAACTTTGAAACTTCTAATTTTCGCCAATGATGCCGAAACCAACCAAAACACATCTGATTGACCTGAAATTTTGCACACATATCCAAAATGACATTACGAACCTGCTCCAACTTCCGGAATCCCATTCCGACCTCGATAGCCTATTTTCCACTACCGACAGGAAATCGCCAAAAACTAACTTTCGCCAATTCAAGCCTAATTCTACACCGGACATCAAAATTTCATTCTAAACACACTCCTAATTCCCAAATCACCTAATGAAGCTATTCGAGCCATAAAATATGCATTCCAAGGTCATTTACCAATAATTCAACTCATAGTTGACTTTTTTAACTATTAAGCTAATTTAAGAGGCTAAGTGTCTCAATTCTCACCACGACCACTCCAAACCCGAACCAACTGACCCAAAACAACATAAATAGGCTAAGAAATATATGATAAAGCAGAAACGGGGGAAATGAGGCAAATCTCACAGAACGACCGGCCGGGTCGTTACATCCTCCCCCTCTTAAACAAACGTTCATCCTCGAACGGGTATAGAAACATACCTGGAGCCTCGAATAAGTGAGGATATATGTCCCGCATCTCCCGCTTGGTCTCCCAGGTGGCATCCTCCACTGGCTGCCCTCTCCATTGAACCTTCACTGAAGCTATATCCTTAGACCTCAGCTTTCTGGCATGTCGACCCATAATAGCCACTACTCTACCTCATATGACATATCACCCTCGAGCTTAACCATGCTGAAGTCCAAAACATGAGACGGGTCACCAACATACTTCCGGAGCATCGAAACATGAAACACCGGATGGATACTCACCAAGCTGGGAGGCAGGGAAAGTCTATAAGCCACCTCCCCAATCCTCTGAAGCACCTCAAATGGCCCAATGAACCTGGGACTCAGCTTTCCCTTCTTCCCGAACCGCATAACACCCTTCATGGGTGACACCTTCAGCAACACCGTATCCCCAACCATGAAAGAAACATCCCGAACCTTCCAGTCCGCATAGCTCTTCTGCCTAGACTGCGCCGTGCGAAGCCGCTCCTAAATCAACTTCGCCTTACCCAACGCATCCTGAACCAGGTATGTGCCCAATAGTCTAGCCTCGCCCGGCTCAAACCAACCAACCGGAGATCTGCACCTCCTACCATATAAAGCCTCATACGGAGCCATATGGATACTCGACTGATAACTATTATTATATGCAAACTCCGCGAGTNTGTGCCCAATAGCCTAGCCTCGCCCGGCTCAAACCAACCAACCGGAGATCTGCACCTCCTACCATATAAAGCCTCATACGGAGCCATATGGATACTCGACTGATAACTATTATTATATGCAAACTCCGCGAGTCGCAGAAACTGGTCCCATGAACCCCCAAATTCAATGACACAGGCATGTAACATATCCTCCAAAATCTGAATAGCACGCTCTGACTGCCCGTTGGTGTGAGGATGAATCGTTGTGCTCAACTCGACCTGAGTACCCAACTCTCTCTGTACATTTATCCAAAACTGAGATATGAACTGAGTACCTCTGTCAGAAATGATAGAAATTGGAACCTCATGCAATCGGACAATCTCCCTGATATAAATCTCAGCTAACCGCTCCGAAGAATAAGTAGTACCAACAGGAATGAAGTGCGCGGACTTGGTCAGCCGATCCACAATAACCCATATAGCATCAAACCTCCTCGAAGTCCGTGGGAGCCCAATTACGAAGTCCATGGTGATCCGCTCCCACTTCCACTCTGGAATATCAAATCTCTGAAGCAATCCACCTAGTCTTTGGTGCTCGTACTTGACTTGCTGACATTTGAGACACCGAGCCACAAAATCAACAATATCTTTCTTCATTCGCCTCCACCAAAAATGCTATCGTAGATCCTGATACATCTTCACGGCACCTAGATGAATGGAATACCGCGAACTATGGGCCTCAGCTAGAATCAAATCTCGAAGTCCATCCATATTGGGCACGAAAATATTGCCCTACATCCTCATGAACCCATCATCACCAATAACCACATCCCTGGCATCACCGCGACGGACCCTGTCCTGAAGAACAAGCAAATGTGGATCATCATACTGGCGTGCTCTAATCTGACCATAAAGAGAAGACCTGGAGGCTACACAAGCCAATACCCGCAGAGGCGCTGATAGATCCAATATCACCAACTGACCCGCTAAAGCCTGAACATCAAGTGCTAATGGCCGCTCTGCTACTGGAAGGTAGGCTGGACTCCCAAACTCTCTGCTCTATCACTCAGGGCATCGGCCACTACATTGTCCTTCCCCGGATGATATAGAATAGTGAGGTCATAATCCTTGAGAAGATCCAACCACCTCCTCTGACGCAAATTCAGATCCTTCTGCTTAAGCAGATGCTGCAAACTACGGTGATCAGTGAAAATTTCACAATGCACTCCATACAAATAGTGACGCCAAAGCTTCAAGGCGTGAAAAATAGCTGCTAGCTCAAGATCGTGCACTAGATAATTCTTCTCGTGCACCTTCAACTGTCTGGACGCGTAGGCAATCACCCTACCGTCCTGCATCAAAACCGCTCTGAAGCCAATTCTCGAGGCATCACAGTAAATTGTATAAGGACCTGAACCCATAGGCAAAATCAACACAGGAGTTGTAGTCAAAGCTGACTTGAGTATCTGAAAGCTCTCCTCACACTCCTCAGTCCATCTGAGCTGAGCAGCCTTCTGGGTCAGTCTGGTCATAGGTGCAGCAATAGATGAGAATCCCTCGATGAAACGATGATAGTACCCTGCCAAACTAAGGAAACTGCGAATCTCAGTAGTTGATGATGGTCTAGGCCAACTCTGCACCGCCTCTACCTTCTTCGTATCAACCTGAGTACCCTCACTGGACACCATGTGCCCCAAGAATGCTACTAAATCAATCCATAACTCACACTTCAAAAATTTTGCATACAATCTCTTCTCTCTCAAGGTCTGAAGCACAACTCTCAAATGTTGCTTATGACCTCCCGAGATCGGGAGTACACCAAGATATCGTCAATGAAAACGATGACGAAAGAATACAGATAAGGTCGGAATACACTGTGCATCAAGTGCATAAAGGCTGCTGGGGCATTGGTCAGCCCAAATGACATAACCAGGAACTCATAATGACCATATCTGGTCCTGAAAGCAGCCTTCGGGATGTCTGGCCCCCGCATCTTCAACCGATGATAACCGGAACGCAAGTCAATCTTGGAAAATACCCTGGCACCCTGCAATTGATCAAACAAGTCATCTATACGAGGAAAGGGATACCGGTTCTTCACCGTAACTCAGTTCAGCTGTCGTAATCAATACACATATGCGTAGAACCATCCTTCTTGTTTACGAACAACACCGGTGCACCCCAAGGTGACACACTAGGCCGAATGAACCCCTTATCTAGGAGTTCCTGAAGTTGCTCCTTTAGTTCCTTCAGCTCCGCTAGTGCCATACGATAAGGTGGAACAGAAATCGGTTGAGTTCCTGGCACCAGGTCAATACCAAAATCAATGTCCATGTCAGGTGGCATGCCCGGCAGGTCTACAGGAAACACGTCCGGAAAGTCACGGACCATAGGAACCGAATCAATAGCGAGAGTCTCACCACTGACATCCCTCACAAAATCCAGATAAGATAAACACCCCTTCTCAACCATACGCTGAGCCTTCAGGTAGAAAATCACCCTGCTAGGCATATACTCAGAAGAACCTCTCCACTCAACCCTAGGACATCCTGACATAACTAAGGTCACGGTCTTAGCGTGACAATCAAGAACGGCATGACACGGAGATAACCAATCCATGCCCAATATCACATCAAAATCGACCATGCTGAGTAACAGTAGGTCCACACGGGTCTCTAGACCCCGAATATATATCACACATGACTGATAAACACGATCCACAACCACAGTATCGCCCACCAGAGTCGACACATGAATAGAGGTAACTAGAGACTCACGGGGCATGTCCAAAAAATGGGCAAAATATGAAGAAACATAGGAATATGTAGAACCAGGGTCAAATAAAGCCAAAGCATCTCGGAAATAGACTGAGACAATACCTGCGATTACTACATCGTAGGCCATAGTATCTGGCCTGGCTAGAAATGCATACATACGGGTCTGACCTCCACCTGCTCGACCTCCCCCTCTAGGGTGGCCTCTAGCTGACAGACTACCACCCCCGAATGCCTGGGTGGGTGGTGAAGTAACTGGGGCTGAAGTCGAGGGCTGGCCCCTCTGCTGAGAAGAACCACCGGGACGACGGGGACACTGCCTCCACATGTGCCCAAACTCTCCACACTCAAAACAGCTTCCCGGAGTTGGAGGCGGGGACTGATAGAAACCCCTGGCACCATAATGGCCACTAGAATACTCATGCATAGAAGAACTCTGAACTGGTGGTGCTCGAGCTGCACTCTGAGCTGGGAGGGAACCAAATGAAGTACGGCCTGACTGAGAACCACGGGGACCATGCTCCGAAGATGCACCACTATAAGCTGGGTGCACTGGCTGAGGAGGCCTGAATGAACGACCTCTACCATACTGAAATTGCCCCCTGGAAGAAGCACCACTAGAACTGCCTGATCCACGGGGCCTCCTAGCCTCTCTCTCCCCCCGCTCCTGGCGGCGAACCGACTCAATACCTCGAGCAATGTCAACAACTGCTCGAATGTAGCATCTGATACTCTCTCCCGGGTCATAAATAGGCGGAGCCGATAAGTGAGGCCATCCACGAACCTCCTAACCCTCTCCCTATCAGGTAGGGACCAACTCGGTAGCATGACAAGCCAAATCCGAAAACCGCATCTCATAATGCATCACTGATAGCTCCCCCTGGCGCACCTGCTCAAAAAGCCTGCGCTGCTCCTCCCTATATGACTGGGGTACATACTTCTCCAAAAAGATAGTGGAGAACTACTGCCAGGTGAGGGGTGCTGAACCAACAGGCCTACGCCTCTCAAAATACTCCCACCAAGTGAAGGCAGCACCAGAAAACTGAAATGTAGCAAATGAGACCCCACTAGTCTCCAAAATCCCTGCAGTACGCAGCATCCTCTAACACTTATCCAGAAAACCCTGGGCATCCTCTCCCTCAGCACCACTGAATGTCGGAGGCTATAGTCTGCTAAACCTCTCCAGTCTACGCTGCTCGTCCTCTGGCATAGCCGGAACCACGAAGTCCCGAACTGAAGCAACTGGCTGGGCTGGAATCGCTCCCAGTATCTGATGGCCCTGAGTACCCTGCTCAGGTGTCCGGGCAACTGGAGTCTGACTGCCTCCCCCTACTTGAGAAGTAGCGGCAACTGCCTGAGCAAGGTTGGTACACACCGTCAAGATCTGGGCCAAGGTCTCCTGAAGACCTGGAATAACAATAGGCACCACCGGTTCCTGGGCCTGCCCCGCTGGAGTATCTGTGGCGGGAATCTGACCTTGAACAGAAAGGGGATCAATTGGCACTGCCCTGGCTGCTGCACGGGCTGGCCCCCTACCTCTACCACGGACTCGACCGCGGCCTCGACCTCTCGCTGGTCTAGCTGGTGGCTGATCATCCTGATCGGTAGAGAGAGTCCTCACCATCTGTGAGAGAAGGAAACAACAGAAGTTTAGATTTTCATAATCAACAAAATGGCACGACAGAATTCAAGAAAAATGAGATTGTTCCTAAGGGTTCTGCAGCCTCTCGAAGATAAGTACAGACGTCTCCGTATCGATCCGCAAGACTCTACTAAACCTGCTCATGACCGTTGAGTCCTATGTAACCTAGGCTTTGATACCAACTTGTCACAACCCCAAATCCTAAACCGGCTGTGATGGATCCTATCGTGGAACTAGGCTAGCCAATAATCACATAATTACAGTTTCTTTCCAAAATCCCAACCATTAACAAACATTTCATAAAGTATATGGAATAACTGAATTCATTAGGCAAAATAAACAGTTAACAGTCTAAACCATAACCAAAACCCGGAGTCAATATGTCATGAGCATCTAAGAAATAGGCCAAAAGATATACTATTATAATACAAAACCTCCGAACGAATAGCTAGATACAACATAAGAAGGAAAAATAGAGATGTTGCGGACGCTGAATAGCTACCTCTATATCCCGAACTCCGGCTCCGCACGGAATAGATTGCTAACGCTAAGTATCAGCACTTGTATCTGCACACAGGGGTGCAAGGAGTAGTGTGAGTACGCCAACTCAGTAGTAATGAAAATAAATCAAGTCTAAGCGGCAAGAAACACATAAAAATCAATATCATCAGTTCACAATATGCACAGCCCTTCTTTCCAACAGTATATACATAGATATATGAAATCAACATGCTTTAAAAGCCAACTTCAGTAAAATCCTTTGAATAATGTGTCTTCCAACAATTTCTGAAATAAAAATAACCGAAGGATTTAGTATAAAATGAAATAAATCATAAGTAGCCCCCCGGGAAAAAATATCAATCATAAATTGCCCCTCGGGCAGAAGATCATTCAGCACCTTACATCCACTCAATATCAGCCCCTTGGGCAACCTCACTGTCACTCATGTCTCCCAATCACTCATCACTCGGCACTCGGAACTCAGCACTCAGTAGGTACCTGCGCTTACTGGGGGTATGTACAGACTCCGGAAGGGCTCCTTCAGCCCAAGCGCTAATATCAAGCCACCTCGTGGCGTATCATATCCTCACAAATCAGGCCCTCGGCCTCACTCAGTCAGACCCTCTTAAAAGCCCATTGGGCGTATCAGTAAAGCGGGGTACTCGACCCAAAATATCATTTTATATCTTAAAATAGTGTAAACAAGGATGAGTTTCGAAAACAGTTAAGCACCATATGACTGAGTATAAATCATAAATCAACAGTGAGGAAATAGCAGTAAAAATCCCCCAGGGAGTCTAAACAAGTCGGCACAAGGCCCCAAACACGGCTTATATCCCACATATAGCAATAGTCTTTAGAACACAATTTAACATATGATTTAGAGTAAAATACGCAACTCAATAATTTCCGCGGAGAGGACCAACTCCAATCCAAAAATCAGTGTGCGCCACATACTCGTCATCTTATATGTGCGCCATTCTAAAACAGTGAGAAATATGGAGTCCGGGGTTTCATACCCTCAGGACAAGATTTATAGCCATTACTTACCTCTACCGGGCCACAATACTAATCCGCGATGCTCTTGCCACTAAAATTGGCTCCCGATTTCACTGAATCTAACCAAAACCAGATTAACATCATCAATATACGCTAAAGGAACACAACCCAATCGAAAACTATCAATTTATTAAAAAATCTCGAAATTCGGCTAAACCCGAGCCCCAGGCCCACTTCTCCGAATTTGATAAAATTTTAATCACTAGAGTCCTTGTCCTCCCACGATTATATACATACCAAGAACACTAAAATCGGACCACTATTGCCCACTCAAATCCTCAAAAGAAAATTCCAAATTCCATGCACCTTTCTTTCCCAAATTTGGGTTTAATTTCAAAAAAATTTCCAGTTAAATTGCCTAGAAAACGACATAGAAACGAGTTATAAAGTTGAAAACCTTACCTCCAAGTTATCTCCTTGATTTCCCCTTCAAACCCTCTCAAAAGAGCTCCCAATTTGTTCAATAATGGAAGAAAGTGGTGAAAATTTTGCAACAATGGGCTTTAAAACACTATGCCCAGCACTTAAAATCCCTTCGGTGCAATTGCGACTCTAGCCACGCGATCGCGATGCACGCCCCAGACCACTCTACACGATCGCATGCCAACACACGCGATCACATAGAAAAAAAGACCATCCCACACACGCGCCTCAGAACCTCTATGCGATTGCACCACAGGCCACGCGATTGCACTACTTCACCTGTCCAACCTATGCGATCGCAATCAAAACCACGCAATTGCATAGAAAAAAATGCCTGCCCCACTCTTTTACTCTACGCGATCGCGGATGAATCCACACGATCGAAGTGAAGGAATCACTGCTGCTAAAACACCAGAAAACAACAGTCTTCTTAAAGCCAAAATGTGCCCGTTTGAGCATCCGAAATACACCCGAGGCCCCCGGGGCCTCAACCAATCCTACCAACACACCCCATAACATCATTCAAAATTATTCGAGCCTTCAAAAAACCAAAACAACATGAAAACACCAAACTTACATCAAATTCAAGCCTATGAACTTTGAAACTTCTAATTTTCGCCAATAATGCCGAAACCAACAAAAACGCATCCGATTGACCTAAAATTTTGCACACATATCCAAAATGATATTAAGAATCTGCTCCAACTTCCGGAATCCCATTCCGATCCCGATAGCCTATTTTTCACTGTCGATCAAAAATCGCTAAAAACTAACTTTCGCCAATTCAAGCCTAATTCTACACTGGACATTAAAACTTCATTCCGAACACACTCCTAAGTCTCAAACCACCAAACGAAGCTATCTGAGCCATAAAATCTGCATTCTGAGGTCGTTTACCAATAAGTCAACTCCTAGTTGACTTTTTCAACTATTAAGCTAATTTAATAGACTAAGTGTTTCAATTCTCACCACGACCACTCCGAACCCGAACCAACTGACCTAACACAACATAAATAGGATAAGCAACATATGATAAAGCAGAAACGGGGGAAACGGGGTAAATCTCATGGAACGACCGGCCGGGTCGTTACAGAAACTATTAATATATTTGGGCTATAAGCCATGTTTGGGGCCTCGTGCCGACTTGTTTAGACCCCTTGGGGGCTTTTTACTGCTATTCCTTACTGTTGATTTATTATTTACACTCAGTCATGTTATGTTTAACTGATTTCAAAACTTAACCTTATTTACACTATTTTGAGATATAAAATGATGTTTTTGGGTCGAGTACCTCGTTTTACTGATACGCCCGAGGGGCTTTTGAGAGGTTTTGATCGAGTGAGGCCGAGGGCCTGATTGTGAGGATATGATATGCCACGAGGTGGCTTGATATTAGCGCTTGGGCTGAAGGAGCCCCTCCGGAGTCTGTACACACCACCAGTGAGCGCAGGTACCTACTGAGTGCGAGTGACGAGTGATTGGGAGGAATGAGTGACTGTGAGGTATGCCCGAGGGGATGATTATTAGTAACTGTGACATATGCCCGAGGGGATGGTTATGAGTGACTGTGAGGCATGCCCGAGGGGCAGGTTCTGATACATGTTTTTTCCCGAGGGGCTACTTATGATTTTACCACTTTCACTCTGAACTTATGAAACATGTTTTGCCCAAGGGGCCTTTTTATGAATTTTATCGTTTTTACACTAAAATTCTTGAAAGTTATGTTGATACTATTGTCAAGTATATTTCCAAATGATTTTTACTGAAATTGGCTTTTAAGCGTGATGATTTAACGTATACATTGTTGGAAAGAAAGGATGTGCTAATTGTAAAATGATGATTTGATTTATGTGTTTCTTACTGCTCTGACCTGATTTATTTTCATTCCTACTGGGTTGGCGTACTCACATTACTCCCTGCACCTTATGTGCAGATGCAGGTGTTAGGGCAGAGTGAGCTGTGAATTTGTTCCAGAGATCTCGGAGATTTTGCGAGGTAACTGCACGCGTCCGTAGTCCTGCTCTCTCTCTCTCTCTCTCCTTCTTACTACTATAGAGTTTATTCTTTTCTTTTTAGTTGTATATTTTATGAAGATGCTCATGACCGGTGACTCCGGGATCTCGGGGGTTGTATTTAATATTCTATATAGCTTTAAATGTTTTTAGAATGTTTAAAAGAAACCTTTATGGGTTATCAGTTTAGTAAAGATATAAATGGAAGCTTATTACCATTTGAGTGTAGTTTTGGCTGTCCTATTTCCACGATAGGCGCCATCACGACTGGCTTAGATTTGGGGTCGTGACATTTGCGATCGCGTTTCAGAAAGGGAGCTAGGGGTTTTGGTCATCGCCTCGCGTGGGTATCTATGCGTTCATGAATGTTTGGTAGTGTGGAGCTACATGCTTGCAGGGTAGGAATCGTGTTCGCGAAGTGTTTTGCGGGCAGCATTATTTTTCTTCTACGCGATCGTGATTCACGAAGGCTGGCTTATAAGTATTCTACTTTGGGCCTTGAGCTCATTTTATCACATTTTGAGTTATAGTGAGCGATCTTGGAAGGAATTTTCACGATTTGGATTGGGGTAGACTCGAATTTGATTATTTCACATGATTTCATCTTTGATTTTGGCATTTTGATTATGAATGTAAAAGTGAAATAGAGGGTTTTTGTCAAAACTTTCCTAAAATGAATTTTTGATATTTGGAGTCATATTTGAGTGAAATTGGTGTGGTTGGACTCGTATTCAAATGGATTTTCAGAATTTTTGAGTTTTGACGGGTTCCAGGATGCGGGTCCCGGGTTGACTTTTGATTGACTTTGAGTATTTGATTAAAGATTCTACCTTTATTGTTTGGGTTTGTTTTCTATGACATTATTTGATGTTTTGAGTTTCTTTTGGCTAGTTTCGAGTCGTTCAGAGATCGTTTCACGCAGGATGGTGTTTCTAGAGTTCTGTTTTTGCTTGTTTGAGATAAGTAACATATCTAAGCTTGGAATTTAGGTATTTATCCCTGAAAACTATGATAATTGAGATATGTTGGGGGTGGCACAGTTGCTAGGTGACGGGCGTGTGTGCATGCAGCGGGGTACTCATGATCCGGATAGTTCTTAGGCTTATATATGCCTTATTTTGTTGTCATGCTTCTTTGATATCATGTTTTCTCCATTCGTATGACTACATGAATTATTATTCATGTTATAAATCATGTCTATTCTATGTGCTTAATTGTTTGAGATATGATTAGGCTATTCTTTCCATGATTTAGCCATTTACCTTAGCCGTAGTCATATTGTTCAGCCAAGATAGTTATATTTGCATGTTATATTTTTGTCTCTGTGCACTTCTGATATGTTGTCTCACATGTTATTGTGTCCTTGTACGTGAACGAGTTTGAGCTGAAATTGTGACACATTGTGATATCCCGTGTTCTATAATTTGATTATGTTTTTGTGACATGTTGGCATATGGAGACTTGATTGGATTGATGACTTATGTGCGCCATAGAGGCGTGTTGTGAGTTATATTGGATTGGGTTGCACGCCATAATGGATTGATATATGGATCGGGTTGCACGCCGCAATGGATTATCATTCGGATCGGTTTGCACACTACAACATGTCATATTGACTACTGCTTAGCACTTGGGCCAGGATCCGCCCCTCTGGAGTTTAATATTACGGTGACCGCAGACACAGAGATATATGTGACCTCGTGAGGAAAAAATAGGGGAAAAAAGGGTAGGCTGAGTAATGTATTTGGGCCAGATAGGCACAAATTGAAACAAACTTTAGGTTGGGCAAAAACATGTAACTTTTTATAAAAATAGCACGGGCTAGCCAGTTTTCGGACCGGTCATCCAAAAATAGCCAGCGTTTACCAAGTCATGGAAAAATAACAAGTATTTGCTGCAATAGAGACTGGTCCAGCATAATTTCATGGAGTTCGATGCAATTGTGTATGAACTTCCAGCATATTATGCTGGAACTCCAACACGCGAAAAGTTCCAGCATAATATACTGGAAATTCGAGCACATGTGTATGAACTTTCAGCATATTATACTGGATCGGTATACTTTGCTGGAACTCCAGTATATTATGTTGGAGTTCTAGTATACTTATGATGGAACTCCATTATATTATGCTGGAGTTCCAGTATAACTATGCTGGAACTCCAGTATAATATGCTGGAGTTCCAGTATACTTATGCTAGAACTCCAGTATAATATACTGGAGTATTTTTTGGATTTTGAACAGTGTTTTCGCTTAGATTTATCTTTTCCTGAAAAGTGTCTAAATTTCGATTACTTTTGAAACTATGGCTATTTTTGAATGGCCACTTGTAAATCTGGCTATTTTTGAATTTCTCCCAACTTTTTTGGGTTTGATAGGCATTTAGCATTAATCATTCACATATGTTTTGAAGAAGAATTATATATATATATATATATAATTCTTCT